>NW_021028633.1:218667-247790 GCF_004153795.1 Camellia sinensis
TGCTTCCTGCCTCGCAGGTCTACCACGCCTAGCTCCTCTTCCTCGTCCTGACATCCTAATAAAGGTAACACAGAACATTAGCACATTCATAAATGTGGCTGCACAGGAAAATACTGAATGGGTGTAATCTCCGCTCGAGCGCCAAAACCCCCGCTCGAGCGTACAGGCCAAAATCTGGGCAACTAGTTTTGGTTTCTAAACTCAACCAACCTGTAACAAACCTGCCCAACACATCCTATAACTCAATTACGAAGTAAAAAGGATGTAAACAAAATAATAAACAACTACCAACATCCACGGACACATGTCCGGATCACTGTACAACAAGGGTAAACCCAGGATCGCTATAGGTGAGTCATTGCCCAATGAATAGTAATATAATAAGGTGGTAAATGAATGAACACCAATAAATTTTATCAAAACCAAGCACACGATTATTTTGAACATAATATAGTTTTGCACATGATCATAAACTAAACTTGTACGCATATACATAGTGATGACCATTCTCAAGGCACTTTGAATCAAAACATGGTGCCACAGTAGGTGGCGAAGAGCTCAGTTAGCAAGAGGTTATTGGCACGATTCGCAATAACAAATAAATACCAAGATGTCATCTTAATACATGATACAAAAATATATGATTTTCATTCATAGCAAAACAATATTTAGCTTTCATAAACATATCATATGTTTGCATTTCAAATCATAGTTTTTAAGAAACATAACTTTACTATACTACTACTCACAAATGGCTCTTGAACAAGGGGTTTCTCTCGAATGTGCTTGACCTACATAACGCATAAACAAGGCATTGAAATACAATTCAACTAACTCAAGTGTTCTCATCTTATTCAATGCTCTCTAACCTCCCTTTCAAATAGTTCAAAATTTGATTATAACCTACTTTATAAGCTTACAAATTAATTAGAGTGTTCTAAGTGACTTGATACATTTCTAATTCACATTCCAATTGTAAAGTGTTTTAATCCTTTATATTCAAGTGTTAGTTATAGCATTTTCTAAAGGATCTCTAGCTCTAATTCAAGTCTTTTCTAAATGTGAATCAACTACAAAGTGTGGAAAAAAGACGTACTTTGAATGAATTTAAATGTCCATGACTTAAATTAATGTTTCCTAATATTTCTAAACTCAAATTCAAGTGTTAATCATGTACTAAATATGCATATTGAAAAGCCTTAGGTATCCTACAACAATTTCATATGTTTTGTATTGAAAATATTATTTTTAGATGCTTAAGGTTTAAGGAAATACGAAAAAAATGAAAGGAAACTAAAGTTAGGAGAGGAAATAGCATGAAACGGTTAGGAAGAAAGTGAGCAGCCTACACTAATTTAGACATATCTCATTGTGTATATAGATTTTAGATGTGAGACTACCACCATTAGAAACTAGACTTCCGGGGCTTGAATTTAGCTATAAGAATCGCTTAAAATCAAGTCTGGATGAGAGATATGCCTATTTAAAGTTGGCTGAAATAGGGAAAATCCGCACGTGTAGAAATCTAAATTGCACGTGCAGTTCTAGGCTTCCAGCAACAGGTCCGAAATTCAGCATGTTCTAAAATGGTTTCTTTGCATGTTATTGATCTAGGGCCTATTGAAACTCAACATAATCTTTATAAATTCATTGATAAACATGAAAATAAGATTATTTTCCAAATCATAAGCATCAAAACTTGGTTTGAATTCAAGAATCAAAGATCAAACTTTTGAAATTTAACAAGAATTGAGAAAATCTATCTTTTTGCAAAACCTAACTTTTCTTTCCTTCCTAACCATGATTTCAGCCACAAAACTTTTGAAAATCTATGAAGCAACTAAAGATAAAGGTCAAAATATATTAAGAACACTATAAACTATCTCAAACAAGGATGAATTCCTAACTGTTTCTTTAATTCTTCACCTAGCTTAACTTCTCTTATTCTTTATCATATTTCTTGATTTTCAACCCAATTAAACCTAGTTTCTTGCTATTCTTAGATGTTAGAAGTATTAATTACAAGAGTTAGGGATGAAATCTAACCTTGGATTGCTTTCTAGGTTAGATTTGATGAAGTTCTTAATGTTTTCCCTTTTTCCTTTCTTTTTTTCTTTTTTTTTTTTCCTTCTTCTTTTCACCTCCTTTCTCTCTTTCTCTCAAGGGTTCTACAGTCTGCAGAACTCCTCCCCCTTTCGTCTGATCCAAACATAAGGTTTTATTCGATGTGGTATGACAAAAGTAGTACAAAGGTTACTAGGTTCATTAATTCACTAATCTTTATCACTTAGCTCAACTAATCTAGGTTAGGACTAATTAATTAAGGTTCATACTTAATCCTACTTAACTTAATTAATCCCAATTAAGGTTCACTAATCAAGCTTAATTAACACCAATCCCAATTAGCAAAATTTTTATAACCTAAAACGGTCAAGCACATTAGAGTAGGATCATTAAGCTCTTCAAATAGCACTAAGGCTTATGCTATAATTCTCAAATCAAGTCTTACCCTAACTCTTTAATAATATATATTTCCAATCTTGGATTATTTTATTAAAACATATTTCTATTTCGAGTTTGTCTTAGGTTTATTCTTTGATCATAAATATTCCAAAAATCTTTCTTCTTATTGTTTCTTCAAAACTCTCTAGCTATTAACTTCTATTATTCATTGTAAATATTCTACATATTAAATAATGAATTTAACTTAGGATATTTAAAGTTGATTATTAATATAATTATGGCACATGACGTTCTTTGGGGTATCACAATAAGCCAAGTAGACAAGTTTGGGAATTTGCTTCTTCATTAGGGAAATTTGGTCAAAGATACCGCATATAAAAAAATTTTCATGCATTAAGGACATTCATATAAATTTTGCCTTGAAAATGTCAACACACACCACTTTTACTAAAATTTCCTTAATAACTAATTTTGTATTTCAAATTTTAAAATGATACAACTTTTTATCTAAATGCCAATTTTTAACAAAATTAATATCTTTAGAATCCTCTTGTTGAGATATATTAAACAAGATCCATGTTGGCCACGAAATTTGGTAGGATTAGTCCACCCATGTGATATATGTGGGTCCCATATAGATGTTAGGTTGGTTTAACCATGTATTTGGGTTACGATAGTAGAGTTCAATATCTACTAGGAAACCTAATATGTGGATTGGTTATCTAATTGTATGAAAATAGGATTTTCATGGATAGACTATTATAAATAGTCATGTGGACTATACGGTTTTCTTGAGAGAGATTGACAAGAAAAAAATAGAGATACAAGGGGGTGAGAGAAAAAATATCATGAGTGCAATGGGTAAGCAAGGCCTCAACACTACCCTTGAGCATGGGTTTAGTTAGTAGTGTAGGTATTGAGTATTTTAGTCATCTCACATGTATTCTCTATTTTATTCAATAGTGGAAACTCTCTATCATGACCCAGACCCACCCATAGAGGTTGAGGCTTAGGTCATGACTGGCTAGTAATCCAAGATTACCTTCAGCCGTAAAGACAAAATCAAATCATAGTATAATAAATGGGGCTTAGCGGAAGCAATAACAAACTATAAATAGTCCATTGAGTAGTGCATACATGGCAAATTTCAAACATAACTTAAACTCCATTTATCATTCATAATATTAGTCGTAACAAATTTAAACTTCAACACCACATATACATGATACATGTTCAACAAACAATAAAACAAAAATCTAAAACAAAAGGTTGTCAAACCTTGGCTACACTTGAGACCAAGAAATGCCCCATCATGGCGGTACTGGCATGATCGGCTTCTCAAAGGGATGGACTCCCGAAGTATCTCTAGACTTGGCGATCCACATGCTCACCTACATATATATATATGGAAGGGGTGAACTAGAGCCTAATGAGTAATATCAAAACAAAGAGGTTAGATGAATGAAGTCCGATACAATACAAATCATGTCTTGCATTTTCAAATATCAAATAATGAAATCAGCCAAATATTTATCATTTTAAGATCCATTAGTCAAACATCATACGTGGTACATCCAATAGAGCAAAGCAAAGGGGCCCAAAGGCCTAATTAAAGGGACTCATCAAGGTCTAGCAAAGGGACCACGAGGGTCTATACAAAGGGACCATAAAGGTCTAGCAAAGGGACTACCTGGATTATTCAATAGAGATCTTTGTAATTGGATAATGAAAGGGCCATGTTATTGTTTCCACAAAGGCGAAGGCCTTACCAAAGGACGCCACAAATATCTTTACAAAATGGGCATTCATTTATTCATATAAAAATAACATTTTGAAATATTATTCAAGTAACGACTCATATCTTTATGGAGATACTACTCACAGTGGACTTGTACGGATGTTAGGCTTCGAGTGGCCACCTACACAAAACACATAACAAAGATACACATTAAAACACATTGTCTTAATTAAACGTTCTCTCTTAATTCAATTTCCTTAAATGCGTTTCTAACTTATTCTCTCATTAATGATGCTTCAACAATGCCCAAGGATGCCTAAAAGAGCATGGGGTTGAAAATATGCGCTTAAAAGTATTTCTCAAAAGTTGCTAAAACAGGGCAGTTCGCTCGAGCGCACTGTTGGTCACTCAAGCGGACCACATGGTCTACAAAAGTACTAAAAGGTCGAAATGTAGCCTTGACAGTTGCTCAAGCCAATTATGCAAAATAAATTGAGGTCGCTCGAGCAATATGCAGAACTTCTAGATGTCCAAAATCTAGGCTCAATGGCCGCTCGAGCCAAATGTAAAATAAATTGAGGTCGCTCGAGCAATATGTAGAACTTCTAGATGTCCAAAATCTAGGCTCAATGGTGAGTTCACTCAAGCAGATATTAGGTCACTCGAGGTATGTGTAATGTGTCTATAAAAATACTAGATGCATGCAAAGTGCGCTCGAGACACGATTTCATTGCTCGAGCGAAGTGGCCAAATTATGGGTTTTCCATAACATAATTCAAGTTCCAAAACATGAATATTTAAGTCCAAAGCTTGCATGGTTGCACCAAACTCTTGAAAACACATAGAAAAACATATATATGAGCTTAATTTAAAACCATGAACTCAAAAATGCTATGAATTACCAAGGTTAAAACTGAAATCTCTATGCATGAATAAGATTGTTTTCAAAATCTTTAAAACATGAGATAAAGCTCTTGAAAAATTGTAATTCTTTGATGCATGTAAAATTCAACTCTCAATTTAACAAAAACACTAAATCTCAAGCTCAGATTGGTCATATATGATGGAATTATGCATGCATGTATGCTCTAGCCTCAAATTCAACATTATTCAACTCTTTTCTTGTGATCAAGCTCAAAATCTTCATGAATTCAATTACTAAATGAGTAATTATCAAGAATTGAAGTTGGATTTTGTACTTAGAGTCTTGAATTAGCTTGCTATAGCAAAATTTTGAACTTCTCTACACAAATCCTCAACTCTTTAGCACTTCTTCTTAGAAATGAAGCTCCTCTCTCTCAAGCTCTCTTAATTTCAGCCAAATGATCAAAAGAATGATCTCAAACCCTTAAGTAAAACATATATATATATGCTAGATTAGGTTAGACTAATTAATCAAACTTTGGGTTAATTAATCTAGCCTAGTTCTAATTGTTTTTAATCATTTATAATAATTAATTCTAATTAATTTAGTCTGAATCAAATTTTAATCAAACCTCCCATATGGTTCTAAATATTCTAATTAGCCTATTGAACTAGTCAATTTCGATTTTTGAATTCGCTAAGACTTTTAATTTTTGGTTCAAAGTAGGCATCCAAACAAATATTCCACAAGCAAACAAATATAAGCAAAATTGAAACATAAACATGCAAATTCACATAATAATTCAATATGCAATAATGATCTGCAAGTTTGGGTCATCACACACTCTCTTTCCCATGCAATTTGGACTGAACTACGTAAATTTGTTTATGATTATTTTTCTTTCGCATTGGTGGGATATGGCATAAATCCCAACAAGTGGTATCAGAGCCAAAGGTTAACAATCCTAGGTGTAGTTAGTAAAGGTTGTGGTTACTGCACACGAAGGACTTGCATAAAAGAGAAAGAAATCCAAGTGTTACAAGAAGAGGGGAAAAATCTAATAAAGACAGCGCCGTAGAGGAATTTATTAATTGAAACACAGTGCATAATTGAGAGTTTAGTTTTGTGACTTTGTCTTGTCAAATGGTTATGATCATGTGTGACAAAAAGTATAAAATCAATGGTTTAGAATATTTTTGTTATATCGGTGTATATAATAGAAAAATTTGAGATGAGATCGATTTTCAAGGTTTTTTCAGTCATTGTGGACTCATTGGTATGGTCAGAATTTTTAGATTATAAGTAGGTTTAAAGGGATTGAACATATTCAAAGGTGATCAAAGTTAATTGAATGTGATTTAGGTGATCCAGGAATAATCTAGTTCAATCAATGACGGAAAACCAATCACTGATGGACGTTAGAAACTTGATAGGCTTATAAAGTATGTTGTGATAGGTGGAGCTGCTATCAAACATCAGACGAGTAATACGAGTTATGGGTGAATGGTGGTTAGCTACAGTTGTAAGGATGTTTGGTGCACCAATAGAAAGACAAGAAGTTGTTGGTGTTCACAGAATGTTTCCAGGCATAGAAGTTGTGATGGTTTCACGATGAAAAGGTATACCAAAGGATGACATTGTGGATACTATGCCTTTTTTTTTTTTTTTTAATAGGATGTTTCCATACATTGTACGAAACTCTAAATTCCGCATTGAATATGAGCCACCTGATCTGTAGTGGTAACAAATCATTTATTCCACAAGTGACCAAAATATATCAATTCATGACAAAGAGTCGCCACTTAGTCTTTAATGAAGACCTAAGAATCCGTTTGATTCAGAAAACAAAATATAGGCACTAAACCGTCATAACCAAATACCTCAGATTGGAAATTTAGGTACAAAAAGAGAAAGTCATTGATGTGAGCACCCCCCTCATCCAATCAATTGATTGGCTTCCACTAATTCTTTATTTTATGAGATTTAAGTAATTAATTAATTCCATGAACTTCATTATTAACCCTAAATCTTTTACTAATCCTATCAACTAGGTGATTGAATAAGCAAATACCATTCAAGTTGGATTTATGAACACCACCACATTAAGCCAATGATTTTCATAAAACAATTTGATTTTCCTAACAAAAAGATGGCTCTAGACATTATATGGTTATGAACACAATTCAAACAATATCACGAAAAGCATTCAAAATAACCAATTGATCACCAAAAGAACATATAAACTTGAATTATTGAAGAACAGTGCATCAAGTAAGCAAACAATATACTATGAAAAGAGAAGCACTCACCTTGTACTTTTCAAGCATCATGCCAATAAACATGAAACATTAACATACAATGATCCTAAATATGCAACTAAAACATGTAACATGAACCTATAACCTAGTTAGACAACTAACATGATGAACATAAATCAAAATAACATAACAAATCTAAACTAACATGCATGATGTAACCGGGTTATTATGTATGAATATATAGCAGCTCAAAAATACTAAACAATCCTAAAAACATGAGAAAAATTAAGCAAAACAAAACTAGATCTAATCTAGCATGATGCGATGATAACATGTAAACTACCTAACCATTATCAAACAAGGAAAAACATGATTTAATGTACTGAAATTAGTGAAGAATGAGATTAGTACCTTGAGGTTTGGTAATCAAATTGAAGAACAACTAAAGAAGGCGAGAAAGTTGCTTGAAAACTTCCATCAAGCTTTGGCAATGCTTTGATCAATCTTTTTCAACCTTAGATCTACTTTTACTTGTTGTTTTGCTACTGAATTACGTTGGGAATTTTGAAATCGAGGCTAGGGTTTCAATGCTTCACTCTTCTAGTTCAACTCAACAACTCAAAATCACTCTAACACTTCGAAATCCTCAAAAAGGGCGGTAAGTGGGGGTCCTTTTATAGGCAAGGGGAGCCTTGGGGGCTAAGAAAGACATAGCTAGGGTTCCCCCATCGCTAACTCAGGGCGTCTCCAATCCAAACACAACACAGTCCCAAACGAACTAGGATTCTAGGCTGGTTGACTTCACGTGTGGCCACCCAATGCCATGTGCAGCCGCCCATTCTCTTATGTGGCCACATATGTCATACCATGACACATGTGCGGCCATAAATCTGATGTGCGGATTTTTCATGCAAATATGCAGATTTTCCATGCAACGTATGGGTTGACTCTCAAAGTGCAGCCGTGTATTGCCTGACCCACTAGCCCACAAGATTCCAACTTAATTCATTGATTCTCGGGCTTACTTGTTGCTTAAGAAAACTCGATTAACTCCCAATTGACGCTTTTAAAGAAAATCGATCAATGCTTTTGAAAATATCATCAATTTGAATTCAACCAGACCTTTGCCCTCCCTCTCCTTTTAAGTAGTACCAAAGAGGTAGTTTTGGATAAAAACTAGTTTAGGGGTAAAACAGTAATGTTTGGGGGAAATGGTATTGGTTAAAAACGAGGTGATACAGAGCTCATAGCAACTTAAGTACCATTTCATTGTCAGGAAGCGTTTAAGCACCTAAGTCGTAATGGTCAGACAAAATGAGTTGTCTACAGATGTGAGTCTTTTTTCTATGAAGGTTTTGGTTTGTGGCAGTGGAGACACTTCAAGAAGGTACGACGAATCCCATGGGCTCAAGCATGAGGACAAATGAAGCAATGAAGGATATGTTTGAGCACTATTGTGTAAAGTGAAAATAATGTGGGCACTCTGTTTAGGTGGTGCAACATCTGCCAGGTGAAGGTAGTGTGGTAACTCCGACATGCATATCATTATTGGATATCATATTATTATGTGAAATTGCATGTTTATGTGCTTAATTTTGCTTTTATCTGTTTATGCATGGAATATCTATTAGATGCCTCATTTGAATTAGAAACTGAAGGCCCAAACAAGTTCAGAAACCAAAATTGGCTAGTACAATAGGCTAAATAGATTATTTAGAACCATATGGGAAGTTTGATTAAAATTTGATTCAGACTAAATTAATTAGAATTAATGATTAGAATTGAGTAAGATTAATTAGACTTAAGCTAGATTAATTAACCCTAAGCTTGATTAATTAGTCTTGACTAATTCGAAGTATATGTATATATATTATAATTAAGAATTTGAGCTCATCTTCATCATTTTGACTGAGATTTAGAGAGAGAGAGAGAGAGAGAGAGAGAGAGAGAAAGAAGGAGAGCTTCAATTTAAGAGAGAGAGAGAGAGTTCAAGAATTGTGTAGAAAGAAGGAGAATTAAAGGACGATTGTGTTAGAATGCTTTAAATTAAAGTTTAAGGTATGTATTTGATCCTTAGTTCTTGAAGACAAATCACCTAGAAGATTGAATTCACGAAGAATTAAGATGATATGATAGGAATTAGATTGAAGATGGGAAAAATTGACATATAATAGACATGTATGCATAATTCCATCATATTTTACCATTTTAAGCTTGAGTTCTAGTGTTTTTGTTAAAATTGAGAGTTGAATTTTACATGCAACAAAGAATTATACGTTTCAAGAGTTTAATTTCATGTGTTTAAGGGTTTTGGAAACAATTCCATACATGCATGGAGATTTTGATTTCAAACTTGGCAATTCAAGGTATTTTTGAGCTAATGGTTCCAAATTGAGTTTATATATATGTTTTTCTATGTGTTTTGATGAGTTTGGTACAACCATGCCAGTTTTGAACTTAGATATTCATGTTCTAAGACTTAAATTCTGATCTAGAAAACCTAAAATTCTACCTCATCGCTCGAGCGGTGAAGTTACCCCTCGAGCACACATTTCATGCTTCTAGTTTATTTTTTGCAAAACATTGTATATCGCTCGAGCGAACAAGTGTCCACTCGAGCATCCTTAATTCATTTTGCATATTGGCTTGAGCAACCATCAAGCCTACATTCTGACCATCCAGTAATTTTGCAGACCATGTGGTCCGCTCGAGCGACTAATAGTGTAGTCAAGCAAACTGTCCTACTTCAGTAACTTTCAAAAAATACTTTCAAGTGCAAACTTTCATTCTCATGCTCTTTTAGGCATTCTTGGGTAGTGTTTAGGCATCATTAATGAGAGAATAAGCTAGAAACACATTTAAGGAAATCGAATTAAGAAGGAATAATTAATTAGACAATGTGTTTCAACATGTATCTTTGTTATGTGTTTTGTGTATGTTGGTCACCCGAAGCCTGACGTCTGTAGAAGCCCACTACAAGTAGTATCTCTATACAGATATGTTTAAAATGTATTTTGAGTTGTTACATGAATGATATTTTGAAATGTTATTTTTATAAAAATGAGTGAATGTTTCATTTGAAAAGTATTCATGGCATCCTTTAGTGAGACCCTCGTCTGGGGGAGACAAATACCATGGCCCTTTGATTACTGGATTACAAATATCTCTGATGAATGACCCAAGTGGTCCCTTTACTAGACCTTATGTGTAATGACCCTCATTCTTCTCTTGGTCACGTTCATGTGCATTTGCGTGATTTTGTCTTGTTAAGCTTGCATTTGTAGATTTTGACTTGTTTTGCCTAAGTGAAGGTCCCTGTCTTGTTTTGTGCTTATGTGATTTGCCTAAATATTGCTTGTATGCTTTGTTCCTTGCTTAGTGTATGTAGCCTAGGTCACACCCTTGAACCTCTTACACCTAGGACCATCTTGGAACCACTTTGGTTGATCTCCACCTTCACCCTGGCATATTGGCCGAGATGTTACCATTTAGGCAACCAACATCCTTGATCCTTGCACCTTGTGATCTTGTTCTTGGACTGGTATGACCTAGACCGAGGTGTGGCACATCTAGGCTAAGGTGTGGCACAGCTAGACCAAGTGTTATCCTTCCTAGCCGAGATTATTGAGACCTTACTTTCCGAAGCCTATGTCTTGATTCGAGGTCATTGCCTTGTCAGAGTGCCCTTGTCACCTTACTTGTTGTACACCCTTTGTCATGCTCTTATCTTGTCATTCAGTCACCTTTTTGAGGAAATCTAACCCGGTAGTGCCACATGTCCCAGCAGAGGGTTAAGTCAGCTGGCAGTAGAGAAAACATATCATTTGCTATATCCTTCTCCTAGAAGAGAGAGAAGCTCTAGAAAGAGAGGAAGAAGGAGTTCTTTGAGAGAGAAGTAGATCCCCAAGCTTGATCCTTAGAGTTTGAACCGTTTGATTCGTGTTTTGAGGTTAGAATCTTGATCTACTCTTGTTGTTCCTTATATTGATCTGATCACATTGCATGATCTAGCATGATTCATGAGCCATGCATTGATTTAAAGTTTGTTTAGAAAGAGAAAATGATGTTCTTGTGTTCTTCAAGAAAAACCCACGTTTTGATCCGAAAGTTTGTATCAAGATCCATGCTTTTGTGTTTGTTTTCATGGAATCTTCATGTATGGGTACCCAGGTCCATGTTTTTGAACTCATATCATGAAATCTCAGATTTTGGAATAAAAGTTATGAATCTAGCATTCATGTTCTTCAAAGGAGGAAACCCAGATTTTCCAAACTTCATTTCCCTGAATGTGGCCATCGGGACCACACCTTGGCCAAGAGGTGTGGAACCTCGGCCAAGACCTGGTTGGTACCCAGCATGTTTTCCCGTGATAAAAAATAGTGTTTTAACTCCCAGCACATGTTTTGCTTTGTCTTGACTTAGTTTTGAAAGAAATTCCAGGATCATTTGCACTCATGTAAAGCTCATTTTGAGAATGCATTTCATATCCATCTTTGAGCATCTTGTCTTGTCTTCTTGAAATGCGTTCAGTGGACCTTGCCATGTATTTGTAGGTCTTGGATTCTGGCCTGGATTCCTGCCTTAATCCTTGCACCCGAAGAGCTATGTGAGTGGTATTTTTAATAAAACTATGTTCTAGTTTTGTATCAAGTATTATCTTGTTTTGATGACATTCTTGGAAAGTCCTTAGTGCTAGGGGACTATAATGCAACTAGTACCCTTGTTTGAGATATCTCCCTTGCCACCGACGGTCTTGTACCAGTGGGTTTGCCTAATTGATTTCGGGTCGATTATTCCCTTGTTTTGTCAAGAATGTCATCCCTTGTATTATATTGATGCTAGTAAGCATCCCTTGAAGCTTTGAAGACTTGATAGATGAACTTGGTTCATCCCTTGATTTTGTACAGATAATGCTATGTATTGTTTTGATAAAGATCTCGAATATCATTCATTCAAACCTTTATTACTAATATCATTCACTGAGTATCCAAGCTCACCCTCCCCTTTATATATATGTAGGAGACGAGCAAGAAGGTGGTGATGCCTAGATGTTATTGCAAGTTGTTTTGGATTCATGTTTTGCTAGCATCTTGAAGATTATGCTTCTTAGCTTTGTATTCATTTCTTTTGTATAAGTGGCTTGAGAAGCCTTTTTGATCAAGATGTAACATTTACTCATTTTTTTTGTATCCAGGTTGTACACTATGTTAAAATGTATGTCATTTCATTTGATTTATGCACAGCTCTTATGGATTACTTAGATTTAAATTTATTGTTTCCGCACATGTAAGTCCCATATGTATACTCTGTTGTGTGTGACTTTGTAAGTTAGCCTTTGGTAATCTCAGATTACTGGCCATCATGGCACCATTCTACTAGGGGCGGAATGGGGTCGTGACATTATGGTCCCTTTGCATTAGACCCTTGTGGTCCCTTTGCTAAGACCTTGATGGTCCCTTTGTTATCTATTAGATGTATCACATATGATGTTTGATTAATGGATTTTGAATATGCAACATGTTCAATTTGAATTCGTTATTCGATATTGGAAAATAACAGATGTGGTTAATATTGTATTAGATTTCATTCATTTAATCTCTTTATGTTGATATTACTCACTGGGCTCTAGCTCACCCCTCTCCCTTATATATATGTTGGTGAGCATGTGGGTCATCAAGTCTAGAGATGCTTCAGGAGTCCACCCTTATGTTAAGTCATTTGTGAACTGCATCCATGATGGGGCGTTACTTGGTCTCAAGTGTAGCCAAGCTTTGTCAACCTCTTTGAAGTCTTTTGTTTTGTTATATGTGATTTCGATAATGTAAAGAAGTGAAGTTTCAACTTGTAAATATTTTCTTGACATGGCGAATGACTTTTGAGTTCCTTTATAAGGTTTTTCATATATGCACTGCTCAATGGACTTGTTTATTTAATTTTATTGCTTCCATAAGCCTCATAATTTATTTAATGATTTGATTTTGTATTGAGGCCAAAGGTAATCTGTGATTATTGGCCGATCATGACCTAGACCTCAGGGGTGGGTTCGGGTCATGACAGGTAGGGTGTGTGAAGAAAACAAAAGCATTTAGTTGGATGATGTTGGATGCTATTGGGGTTACCAAGTGCGGCCAACAGTTTAGACTCTCAATGTAGGATTTTCATAACAGAAGCCACAAGACACTTTCTGAGGGTGTTCACCATCTTTCCTTCTCTGCTCAAAAGGATCACTTATGCGAACGGACCAATGGGCCCTAACCCTCAGCAGTGAATTAACTGATATCAAGAGATATTTTTGCGACATTTATCAAATTAAATAGATTAAAGCTAGATCAAAATTCAAGCACAAGAAATGGATAGGAACCTCATTCTCTTTGTGAATAAGGACAAATTAATATACAAATCCACACTATTAAGTGAGAAGTGGTAGAGTAATGCAAATTATTTCTTGGTGGAAGCTTTGCTTCAAAGTAAAATTCCATCAAAGGATATTGATAACTCCTCTCCTATTACAATGAAACAAGGGTGTTTCATCCCTTTTCATGTCACAAATGATTAGAGAAGAAAGTATGCAACACCTTTGACATAAACCTCTACCTTACTCAATAAATAAATAAATAATAAATAACTAATGAAAACCAACCACTTTCTCAATATCAAATCCCAAAAATTTATCCAACTAACCCCATGAAACAACCTCCATTACTCATTAAGATTAAGGATGGATTTGAGCATATGGACCCAAATATGCTAAGATGATGAGATTATGTAATGAAAAAATGTATGAAATGAAAGAAGCTATACTAACATAATCAAACTTGTTGGATGGTGGCTACTTTCTATTGCCTCCACATCCACAAGGTTCCAAGTATCACATATATATACAACAAGGAACTATATCGTTAGAAAGCAAGAAAGGT
This sequence comes from Camellia sinensis, assembly GCF_004153795.1. Taxonomy (NCBI): domain Eukaryota; kingdom Viridiplantae; phylum Streptophyta; class Magnoliopsida; order Ericales; family Theaceae; genus Camellia; species Camellia sinensis. Next base: position 232,909 of record NW_021028633.1, read on the forward strand.
ATACAAAAGTATAGGAAAGTAAGGAGAACATCAAACTCAATGGATGGGTGGCTATATCCTAGTTTCCTTCACATCTATGAGAAACCCTTCACATGAATTACAAATAAGCTAATAGAGAGATACAAAGCTTATAAATGAAGAACAACAAAGAGAAGATAAGAAATTGCAATGTTCACCTCTTGAAAGGGAAAGAATTTCTTGGTTGTCAAACTCTTTCTTGGAACCCTCAAGGTCTTTTATATATGGCTTAGAGTTCTTAGGATCCTTAGCAAGAAGCTTGGAGTTAAACTTTAATGGAATTTTGATGGTTGGTGTATGAGAATGGAGGTTGAAGATAAAGTGTAAAAAGAGGCTCTCAAACAAGTTCTTAGCCTTTTGAAATATTTTGAAGCTACTTAGAAATATTTCTCAACCTTAGTGTTAGCTTTAAGGAGTTTTGGGTGGTGTATCAATGAAGAACAATGAACAAAATGGAGAAGAAGGTTGAGAGATGATATGTGGGTGTAAACAAATTTCGTAACCCTTAACAATGAAGAAGGAAAGTGTATTTAATAGACTTTTAAGGAAAAGAAATATCTGAGAATATTTGCAAAGGAAGCTTAGAGGCAAAATATCTGAGATATTTGTATAAAAATTCGAGAAAAATGCCAAATTTCTTGAAATTGCTTTGTTTCCTGACAAATCATCCAGCCAAACAAAGAAATCATCCGACTGGACAAAAAAGTGTCCAGCCAGACAAAAAAGTGTTTGCCAGATAGTTTTTTAGAAGGAAAAAATAGGGTTTTTTTTTTTTTCTAGAGAATTCTCGTTCTTTTCACTCATGTCCACTTTGTTCTTGCTCAATTTACTAAGAAAATATAACACCTAAATTTTAAAAATGCGAGCCTCGAACTTTGTAGAAATGTTTGGAATCCACCAAAAAAAGAAAAAGGGGGGGGGGGAGGGGGGCCTAAAATAGTTTGGCCAAACAAGTGTAAGATTGGGATTAAAGCTTGTATTGTTGAAGCACTCACATGTATTCTCTATTTATTCATAGTGGAAGCTCTCTCTCCCGTTGATGTAGGCAATTTGGACTAAACTACATAAACTTATGTGTGATTAATTTTCTCTTTGGTGTGTGTGTGTGGGGGGGGGGGGGGGGGGGGGGGGAGGGGGGGGGAGAGGAGAGGGGGATGGAAGGGGAGTGCTTCTGTTCGCATTGGCAAGATATGGTATAAACCTCAACAAAATTCTTAAAATAAAAATAATAAATTTTTATTGTCAAAACTAACGTTACAGTTAAAAATTTATTGTGAAATTTTAACATTTAAATAGTGAAATACCACCATTATCACTAACACCATAGCCCACTATGATTGTTACCACCACAAGTAAAATAATTGAATACAAAAATTATTAAAATGATAAAATGATAATGTTCACAAAGTAAAATTGTATTGTTAATTTAAAAATAAAATATCAAACAAAAGACAAATTACATATTACTACATCAAATTAGAGTAAAATTTTATTGTCACCTTTAAACATAGCGCCAACAAACAAAACATAAGGTACTAATTACTAGAGCAAGCCAAAGTAAAATTACCCTAACAATAAACAAAACACATTATTTAATCAAATTCAATAAAATAAAATAAAAAAACAATCAGAACAAATGAAATACACATTCTTCAATTTTCAATCTCATAAAAAAAAATTTTCAATACTTATTCACTCTTTCATCTGAATAAACAAACAAAATACACATCTCTTGTACGGTTGAATAGCAAGTTTCAATCCAAACAATCATCGAAATATAACAAATAAGGTTTGAAATATAGTAGTCATCAAAATTCTACAACTCAATTGAGGAACCATCTCATAGAATTTTGTAGAAATTTTTAACTTAGAACGTTGAAAACTATATAAATAAATATATATATAAATATATATAGAGAGAGAGGAGGGAAGAGAGAAAGACTTTATCACGTTGATGATTGGAATGGGAAAGAGAAGTAAATGAAGATAAAGGGGCAAAATCGTCTAAAATAAAAAGGCATATGTCTTTTTATGTCCTTAATCCTTGAAAAATAAATTTTAAGAACTTTATATTTTAAAAAATATCCAGCTGTCCTTTTAATGCTACACAAATATGTTAAGGGACTTTTGACTAATTTTTATTTTATTTTTTATTTATTTTTCTTATTTATTTAATTATTTTTTTTTTGGGTGATTTAAGATGACCACATAGGCTTATATTTTGTTGAGCTTATGTCATCAATCCTAGATCTAATTCATTTACTTAAACGGGCCAAAATTTTAGCCCAATCCATCATTATAAGGCTATTTCTCAATCAGGACTTACGGGCCGGTCTATTGACCAGACTTATTTACTTGCAAGTTCTATTCTTTTTTTCACCTATTAGTATCCCCAAAATACCCTTTATACACCTCCTTCAACAACTCAATCATCAAATCACTGCCATGACCTACCATCGCACACTTTTAGCCATTAACGATCACTACCAACCGCCGGTAATAACCTTTGGTGACTTACGACAACCTCCGGCGATCACATCTGGGAACCACTTCCAATGATAGTTCCCATTGCCATTTGTTAGCAAAAATAACGTCCAACTCCACCACATCCTTCTTAGATTTGATGGCGACAAAAGAATAAAAGAAGAAGAAGAAGAGAGGAAAATGATGAAGATGATAGTTCCCAATGCCATTTCTTAGGACTCCCCACTTGTTTGATCCCACAGCACCAAAATTGCTCCATTTTTTTATCTTTCTTTGAATTCATGCTAATTCCAAATTACCCTTTAAACTCTCATCCCAACACTTTTCAACTGAGAGCCTCCCCCTACCTCCAGGAAACCCTTTCCCTCACCAACAACCCTCCCACAGCCCTTCTCTTCCAGTGGAGACCCTCCTTTAGCTCTCCTTCACTGGTGACTTTTCTTCTTCAACGGTCCACCTCCTTAGCTCCTTTTTCTTTTCCCTTTCTCTATTGGCGATTCCTCATCTCATTATTTTCATCCAAATCTCTCATTCCACTAATCTCAGTCATTTGTCATTGCTACCACCTAAAAACCTACCCTAGAGTCTTCCCTTGCCATGCTCGTGTCGATTTCTCTTCATTTGAAATGTCCCCACCCGGTTCAGAAAACTAGTACCAAACAAATGGTGGTAGTTTGATTGTAAACCATCGAACAAATGGAAGTGGTCAGGCTTGAACTATAGAACTGAGTCTAGGGAGATCACAAGTAGCACTACAGTCATGACAATCGAGCAATAAGGTAGATTGCCACCATCAGTGATCTTCTGAAATCACAATTGCAATTTGGTGAGAGATAGATAGATAGAGATAGAGAAACAGAAAGATAGTCTAATAATGGTGTGGGTGATGGTGTTGCTAGTAGTTGGTGAATAAGGGTGGAGATGTTAGTAGCTAGAGTGATGTTTGTGATGGTAGTGGAAGTTGCTGGCCAGAATGAGGGGTAGTGTTTGGTGTTGAGTGACGAGAATGATTGGTGGGATTAGGGTTAGGGTTGGGAAATTAAGCTCAGAAAAGTTAGAGATGGGAGTAAAAATGAAATTTTTATGTTTGGGCACAAAAAAAAAAAAAAAAGAAGAAGAAGAAGAAGAAGAAGAAGAAGAAGATGTAGAGGGGTTCAAAGAAAAGAGGTAGAGGTAAATAGCACTACTCTTTTACAAAATTTCCTGGAGGGAAACTTTCAGAAACTAACTGTAAAATAAAAAATAAAAAATAAAAATAGAAGAAGAAGAAGAAGAGAAACAAAGAAAATAGTGTATCAAACCATTGTTCAATCCACATTCTGGGGTTTTTATAGCGGTTGGTCTAAGATCTGGCCCTCCTATGTTATTTGATTTGGGATTCGGTACTCATTATTGTTGTTTATACTCCTTGTTGTCTTCTTGTTGTTTTGGATTGGTTGTTTGGAGTTGCTGGTCGTGTTCTGAATAGGTTGGGAGTTAGTATTTCACAAGAATTTTTGTTTATTTGTCATTGAGTTCGCTCAAGTAGTCATTCTTTATGTCGAGCGGTCTTTAGTTTTTTCTAGAATTTTTGTTATAGGTCTGAACTTCTAGGAGTGGGGTGCTCTAAGCTCCTCCTTATCCTTGTTTACTAGCCTTAATTCTCATCTTTATTGTCTAGCTTTTCAACCCCTTTTCTTGCATGTTTTGCCTTTGATTTTCATGTATTTAGGGCTGTTTTGAGGTTGTCTAGGTCTTTGCAATTGGTTCATGCCTTGTTTAATACACTTGTGGTCTCATTAAATTGGCATAGTTCTTGTTTGATATGCTTTCTTTGTTCATTTTCCATGTTTGGAGCCTAAGTTTACTAATCAATCAATCATTCCATATCTTTCATTCTTGAGAATGGTTTCAAGCAATTGGGATTGTTCAGTGCATGTAAAGGAGACCTACACTTAATGGCTTAATCTCTCCGGAGAGTCATCGTCAACAGTGTAGTCTCCTTCTCATGTTTTAGAAGGACCTCTTGTTGGACATCACTTCTTGTTTAGAGGAATTTAACATCACATTCAGACAAATGGACTAATGAATGGCAATGACTAAAACAATCGGATTAAATCTTGGATTAACACATTTAAAGAAAACTGCTTAATGGCTTGAACTTGGCCGAATGTTATGCCAAGTTTCTTGTGTCAAGGGTCATCAAGCATCAATTCATGGTGTTTTTGATGTCCTTGATGCATCTCAACTTCCTTTTTTTGAGTTCATTCCATGACAAAAAGGGAGGGGTGGTCCATTTGCATTACATTAATTGATTTTTGGTCCAAAATGATATCCAAGATTATCAAACGATCATATCGCTCATTGATGGTTTTGGAGTCAATCCCAACCTTCTCTTGAGGCTTTCCTATGACAGAGAATGAAGGAAGGACAAACAGAGCTTCAAAATGCTCTATCTGCACTAATTTTACCTCAGAGCACAGAAACAGAGTTTAGCACCAAATCAATGCACGGCCGGCCCTTGGTGTGTGGCCAACAGTGCAATTTTGTAGAAACAAAGGCAGTGGCTGAAGGTGAAATAGAGACGGCTTGGGCAGACAGAGTAGCTTTCAGGTGACGCGCATGCAACCTGCATCCATCTTCCTTGTTGCTCATATCGAATGCGTTTGATCGTTTTATTGTTTCATTAGCATAATGAATTGATTTGTAATATTTATTTAGTCTAATTAGTTGTAGCTAATTATTTGGTGTTGTAATATTTAATTAGCTTAGATAGTTAGTTAATTACCCATTTCAAGTGTTTTAATAATTAGTTAATTAGTTTTAGTTATTTATTCAAATGTTGTAATAATTAGCCTAATTAGCTTAATTAGCTTTGTTTAGGTTAGTTGGTTAGCTAGCTTTATTCATTCGGACTCTCCTTCGTGAGAGGGTGTTGTAACAATGTGTATGTTTTCCAACCCCGCGTCTTTCTCCCTTTTATTTATCCACTTTTGATGGTTAGATTAGGGACATGTTTCAATTAGCATACCTTATGCTTGCATCCATTCATTTGTATTGCATGTACCGAGGCTCGGCGCATCATTCAAACTGCATTGTTGTTTCAATACTTTTTTTGAATACGTGTTTAACCACATGTTATCAAATTGCTTCCTATGCCATAATAGTAGCTGAGCCTATTAATTGCATTATTGCATGCGTTGTATTAGACACTTTGCATAATTAGGAATCATGCATATTTTTCTAACTCATAGCTTCTTAGTTGAGAGTACTAGGTGAGTTTTTAATGCTTTAGCATATTTGCATGATTGTGAATGTTGCCATGTCTAGCATGCTTACCATGAGGCTAAATGCTTACTTGATAAACTATTTGAATGCCTGTGGATGAAGGCTTGTTGCTTGAATTGGAACGATTCAACTAATGTATGTTTTAAGCCCACTTTGTTGAGTGGCAAATCCGTTTTAAGCCCACTATGTTTCATGCCAAATTCGCAAACTTTAAGCCCACCTGAGGTGGCAAATTCAAACCCTTTTTTTTCATAAACAAACATGAATTGAATTGTTCCAAGTTGAGCAAATTAGTCTATACTTTCTTGTGCACATCACATAGTAATGCTAGCCTAATAACTGGAACAAGTGCACATAATGTTGATAAAAAATCATATCATGATTAGTAGAGGCCGATCTTTGATCGGGCGAGCGGGGGTGCTCAATTTATGACGTTCCCCTCTCGTACCCAAGTTCCTAAGCTAAGGCAACTTTAGTGATGATGGACACGTGGCCTTTGGCACAAGTCATGGGTTTCCTAAATCTTCCCAAAATAAAATATTTTGGTGGCGACTCTCTATCTGACAAAGCAGTTTAATTTTGGCATTTTCGATTCCAAAATCAATTTTCCAAAACTATTTGTCAGATTTGGACTCTTTGGTGTTTATCAATTTCACATTGCACTTGTGAGATTAAATTCAGAACCGCGGGAGTTCGAACTGTAGGGCTTTCTTTCAAACCTTCTGAAAGGGGGGCGCGAAGAAGCCTAGTTACAACATCTGGCAACTCTGCTGGGGAAAGTAGAGAACTTGACTTGAACTCATGATATGACATTTTATCTACACTTATGTATTTCTTTGCATTTGCATTTGCATTGGTGCGCCTAAGTCATAGTGTTTGCCATCTGCTATTCCTGAACGGTTTACTAGAGGCTTGCTTGGAAAACCTTGCCAAAAGGCTGATCGGTTACGGGCTCTACCATGATGGGAACATAACCCTTGGATCTGGACTACCGTTGTACCGTTTGATCCTCTTTTCACTTCTCGGTGTTAGGTGTGAGAGGTATATTAGGTAGTCTTGCTAAGGTACCTTTTTGACCAATTGACCTAGTTACATGTCGAAAACCGTAGAGACTGTTCCAAACTAGAACAGGTTGCTTACCTAAACACAGGATTGTGCGAAACTGTATTTCTTGAATAGCAAACCCCAGTTCCTGGCGAAACTAGGACAGGGTAACCCTACCCCATCATAGGGGTGTTTTGGCTCTTACTTAACTGATATGTGCTTTTAGAATGAAAATCTACAGGGATGTATGTATCACTTGCAAGTTCGGGCATTAGTTTTTGGAAGTAGAAATCGGTGTTGAGTACAGTTCTATAGCTTCTATTTGTAACTGTGTGTTATTAGTATCTGAGCTGAGGTGTTGTGCGGTTTCTAATTTTTGCTTTCTTTTTGCTTTATTTCTTTTTGCAAGGTAGTTAATCATAATTGCTTCAGATAGTCCTGTTACCTCTCAATCACTCTAGATCCGTGTGAGAAGACTTTACAGATCTAGGGATCTTGTCAGGAAATAGCCAGTGTTTGCTTCACTCCCACCAGTTACAAGACGGAGGAGGGTTAGGCATAACTCACCAGTCCAGTAGTCACCTTTTACTTCACCGGTGCCTAGTCAGGCTCAGTCTTCTACTTTCACTCCAGGGAGAGATTATTCGCTAGTTCTGATGGCTCAACATCTCTCTCGGTTGGCATGGAGGACATGCTTCGTCATCTCCAACAGACCATAAAAACCATACAACTAGATACTGCCTGCCAAGCTGAGGTTATAGTCCGCCAAGCGGAAGTGATAAATAGGCTTCAACAACAGCAACCACAACCAGCAGTAGCTTCTACTTCCCATGCACCTCCAGGGGATATTCCAATACCCGAAGTCACTGTTAATGTCCAAGAGAATTTGGGCAACCCGGTAGACTTCGTTCCACCACAAACCTCCAAGGCACCAGAATACCAGACTGAGACGCCATTTGAATTCGAGGTTGACCCCACTACACTAAAGGTCAATAAGCTAGAAAATCTTTTTAAGTGGGCACAGTGTGTGAACTCAATCCCCGACATCAAGGATGGATACACAGACTCCGCAGTAGCTCTACCAGACAGGTTCAAGATGCTGCACATAGACCGGTTTGACGGCTCTGAGGATCCCATGGTCCATTTGTGGTTATTCTCTGATATCCTACGACCAATGGGTCTTACTAGACTTCAGAAGTTGTCGCTTTTTGGCTGGACCCTGTCGGGTATAGCGGCCATCTGGTATGCAAAGTTAGAAGACTCTATGAAACGGAGATGAGAGGAAATGGTTGAGGCCTTCATCACGCAATACTCCTACAATACCTAGATCGAGGTCACTACCCGTGATCTAGAAGCGACCTGTCAAGAGCCAAAGGAGGGCTTCTCAGACTTTGTGACCTGATGGAGGGCTAACGCCTCGATGATGACTATCAGGCCATCCGAGAAGGATTAAATAAGAATAGTGGTCCGCAATCTGCAAGGGATATTATTACAGAAGATGATAGTCTTGCCATTATTTACATTTGTTGAGCTCCATGAGATAGGGGTTCAAATTGAAGATGCGATGAAATAGGGCCTGATAGCCCATGAGAAGGAACAGCCAAAAAGGCCTTTTACATGTAGTTCCAATGCAACCACGAGTGGTAGCACCTTCGTACGACCTTCAGATGTGAGCATGGTCACCACCACACCTAAGAACGCCAACCCTTGTGCCAATACATCCAACACAACTCCATAAACCTCAACCAGCTAGGCCCGATCTCAAAGGGGCTTTACCCCGCTCTACATGCCTTTATCCAAAGCCCTAGGGGTCCTAATAAAAAAAAGGCATCTTAAGCCACTAGAGCCTTGCCCTCTATCCAATCCTCTCCCCCTGTGACACAACCGGCCAAGTACTGTGCTTTTCACCAGCAGCACAGTCATGACACTGATCAATGCTATAGGCCACATCATGAGATTCAAGATCTCATCGATAATAAGGTGATAACACCTCCCCAAAAACCTAATGTCACTACAAATCCTCTCCCACTACATAACCAAGTCCACCACCCCAGCATATAAACCTCATCCACACACTGGCCGTCGCTTATGACCCCAGTATATATATCACCCCTTCCCACCTATCCAAACCGGCGTTGTTCATCCCTGAGGGCATGGACTTGTGCATGATGAACGCATCTACATTCCAAACTGAACCCGTGGTGGTGACGATAGTAGATGAAGGGAGGTCAGCCTTGGTGGAAAATGTCAGTCCATTGCCTGAGGGCTCTGAGGACTTATTTGAAGGGTTGTACAACCCGTACTGCTATATTGTGTCAATCAATCAAGCTAAGCTAGAAGTGGTGTTGCCGTCTGGGATGGTGATTAGTGTAGTTCGAGAGGATGGCCCAAGTCAGGGATTAGATGATCTGGCCGACCTAGAGGAGGACACAAATAATTTGCAGTTCTTTGAGGAGCAAGATCAAGGGAACGTGCATATTGATTGGTTTGATCTGAACGGGTCGATAGACAATTCTGGGTGGTTAAGTGATGAACTTGACAGAGATAAGGGGACTGAATTGAAGTCAGAAGAACAGAAAGCAAGAATCGCTGCAATGGCCAGAATGGCCGATGAAAAGAATAAACTGCCAGAAAACACTGGTGTATAACAAATGGCTCAGGAACTGGGCATTGTTAGTACTATACATATAGAACAAGAAGTCACACCGAAGTGTCTTGAGCAAGAAATGGGTGAAAACAACTGGAGAGCTAGAAAAGCCCAACACCCTGCGGGGGAGATTTGTGACGAGAATATGATCCGGGTGGAGCAGGATGAATGCTTGTCAGCTGCCAAAAGAATCTGGTGGGATGACAACGACCTACACCTGGCTCATACTAATGAGGATTGGGGTAAAGACCTTCCCGACAACACTTGGTATGTGGAAGAGGTCGACCATATGACAAGAAGTTGTCGATATTTCAAACCACCACATCTGGACCAACCCAAAGCATCCGGGAAAGATATAGAAGTCGAGAGGCAGAAGGAAAAATAGTTGGCAGAAAAGGTTGTGTTGAAATAGTTGAAGAAGATTCAAGATGATATATCTATTTGGGGTCTATTTATGGCTTCATGAATGTACAAACAGGCTGTATAGTTGGCGATGGATAAAGCTAAGTTATCCATCGACACTACCCCGAAACAACTGGTGGGATTAGTCTTTCTGGGAGGCGTTGCGCTAACTCTAACCTTCTCGGACAAGGAACTGCTGCCGGCAGGCTCTGCACACAACAAGCCTCTATACATATCAGTGGAGTGCTAAGAAAAGTGAATGCCAATGGTATTGGTCGACATCGGGTCGGCAATTAACGTCTGTCCATCTCGTACAGCCTATGCCATTGGTCTGAAACCAGTGGATTTCGTGCCCACAGCCCAGGTAATTCGAGTGTATGACAATACAAGCAGAGAGGTGATGGGAACTGTACAAATCAGAGTACAAGTCACCCAACTCAACAAGATATTGAGTTCCATGTCCTGGATGTTCTGGCCACTTTCAAATTACTACTTGGGCGACCCTAGTTGCACCAAGTAAAAGCTGTCTCTTCTGCTCTCCACCAAATGTTGAAGTACCTCCATGGGAAAGGGGTAGCCATAGTCTTTGGGAATTCATCTATTCATCCTCCGCCAGAGGTCACTACACCTGTGCTGGAGATTATGTATGGCGAAGAGGATGTTTTCCTTTCGGGGTTTACCTTGGCTGAGGCTCGGGTAGTGCAGAACATCTTGGCTATTGATGAGGGGCTTGTATATTAGCACCCAATCTATATACTTCATGAACAAGCTCCAACACATGCCAGGAATGGGGTTGGGAAGGAGTGGCTGGGAGGGCGTTACTACATTGGCCGATGTGCCACATAACCCACATGCATTTGGTCTTGGCTATACCCCTATCAAAGAGCACTGGGTTAGGAAACGGAAAGAGATGGCTGGCAGAGCCAGAGCTAAGCAAACCGGCAAGCACTATGAAATTGTGCATAGACCAATCTGGGGAACCCTGAATGGTTATTTTGTTCAGAAGGGTGAAGACTTCCCATTCTGTGGTTTCCCCGAGCCCTAGTTCAACTTTGAGAGGCAATGAGTTCCCAGCTTTGAAATCTTTTTTGACTTGCAGCTGCAAGACAGTGATATAGAGAAGATGGCTGAATTTATTGCTGAAGCTGTGAAGAACACAGACATGATTCCAACAGCAGCGAGCTTGAAGTAGGAGCAGTATTGGCATGTCTCCTTTTGGATCCTCCGATCGACTCAGAGAGTTTGAGGGATAATCTGGCCGTTTCCATGATCGAGGGCCAACCGGGTGTGAACCATTCTAGCAGTATCTTGAATGCATCTGATGCACCATCCCTCGTTTGGCAGCTGGAGGAGGGCTATATGTCTAGCAGTTCTAAGTCGGGGGGTGAACTAGAATCTGATTCCACAGAGTTTGTGGAGTCGGAATTAGATTTCGGTTCTTCTGAGTCTCAGTCCGGTATTCCTGGGGTTGATAACCCAGATACCAAGATTTTTTCTGGGTCATCCTTTTCTTTTTCCTTTGAGTCGGTTGTAATCGAGGAATTGGATGAGCTTGACTTTGTGTAAGAAAATGCCACTGCAAATTCCGAGTATTTCTCTGTGCCTCTTGTTTATTGCATTGATCATGGTTTTCAAAATTTTGATGAAAATGATGAGGAAGGAATTCCTTTAGTTTTGAAAATTTTGACTAATCGAGAGCAGGAGAGGTTTGCAAACCCCCTTGCTGATGAAATCATTGCTATTAATGTGGGTACTGAGAAGGATTTGCGTCTGGTCCAGATCGAGTCCACGTTGTCTTCGGAGGAACGCGAGTGCTTAGTCACTTTATTAAAAGATTTCAAAGATGTTTTCGCGTGGTCCTATGAAGACATGCCTAGAATTGATCCTAAGATTATATAACATCGGATCCTTATTGACGCCGAGGCCTGACCCATCAAACAAAAGTTGTGAAGAATAAGCCTAGATTGGGCTTTGAAGATTAAGGAGGAGGTCACCAAGTAGATAGATGCAGGGTTCTTGCTAGTATATGAGTATCCGACTTGGTTGGCCAACATCATCACAGTGCCAAAGAAAGATGGCAGAATTCGGGTGTGTGTGGACTTCAGAGACTTGAATAAAGCCAGTCCAAAAGACGACTTTCCCTTCCCGCACATCGATGAATTAGTGGACTTCACTGCAGGCCATGTGTAGACACCCCATTTTTGACCGACCTTAAGACTCAGACGTCATCGATTGCATGTTCGGTGATGGTGCATGTTGTGCTCGTTCTGAGATTTCGAAGTTTTGGCGGAGAGCCTTGCCTCCAGGCCTCTGAACTCTTTGTGCTTTGGCTCAGTTTGCGGACCAAGTCTTGTTTTCCCTTCTTAGAGGGAGGGAGTGATCTTGTAGGCCATCTCTTTGTGGTCGTAGACTACTTTTCGTGGTCGTAGGCCACTTTTCCCGTTTGGAGACTAGTTTCCGATTTTTGGAGCCTTTGGTCGCGCGTCTTGTTTCGAGACCGCTTAACATTCTCCGTTTGGCGTGGTTTTTGAACCACACCTTGTTGCCTTTGCCTAGAGGAACACTGTGGTCCGGGAGACCACTTTTGTGGTTGCATACCACTTTTGGTGCTCGTCAACTAGTTTTCGGGGCTTTTGGCCGTGTGCTTTGCCACTCGATTTCTTGTCTTGCATCCGCTTTGGTTTGTTTTTGGTACAAACCTTGCTTTCCTTGTTTGGAAGGTGGTACAAGGGTGGGAGACTAGTATTTCTCCTGGCTGACCACTTTTCTTTTTTCCAGCTACTTTTCTTGTTAGATAACTGGCTTTCTTGGAGATCTGGGGATCTTGTCAGGAAATAGCCAGTGTTTGCTTCACTCCCACCAGTTACAAGACGGAGGAGGGTTAGGCATAACTCACCAGTCCAGTAGTCACCTTTTACTTCAGCGATGCCTAGTCAGGCTCAGTCTTCTACTTTCGCTCCAGGGAGAGATTATTCGCTAGTTCTGATGGCTCAACATCTCTCTCGGTTGGCATGGAGGACATGCTTCGTCATCTCCAACAGACCATAAAAACCATACAACTAGATACTGCCTGCCAAGCTGAGGTTACAGTCCGCCAAGCGGAAGTGATAAATAAGCTTCAACAACAGCAACCACAACCAGCAGTAGCTTCTACTTCCCATGCACCTCCAGGGGGTATTCCAATACCCGAAGTCACTGTTAATGTCCAAGAGAATTTGGGCAACCCTGTAGACTTCGTTCCACCACAAACCTCCAAGGCACCAGAATACCAGACTGAGACGCCATTTGAATTCGAGGTTGACCCCACTACACTTAAGGTCAATAAGCTAGAAAATCTTTTTAAGTGGGCACAGTGTGTGAACTCAATCCCCGACATCAAGGATGGATACACAGACTCCGCAGTAGCTCTACCAGACAGGTTCAAGATGCTGCACATAGACCGGTTTGACGGCTCTGAGGATCCCATGGTCCATTTGTGGTTATTCTCTGATATCCTACGACCAATGGGTCTTACTAGACTTCAGAAGTTGTCGCTTTTTGGCTGGACCCTGTCGGGTATAGCGGCCATCTGGTATGCAAAGTTAGAAGACTCTATGAAACGGAGCTGGGAGGAAATGGTTGAGGCCTTCATCACGCAATACTCCTACAATACCTAGATCGAGGTCACTACCCGTGATCTAGAAGCGACCTGTCAAGAGCCAAAGGAGGGCTTCTCAGACTTTGTGACCTGATGGAGGGCTAACGCCTCGATGATGACTATCAGGCCATCCGAGAAGGATTAAATAAGAATAGTGGTCCGCAATCTGCAAGGGATATTATTACAGAAGATGATAGTCTTGCCATTATTTACATTTGTTGAGCTCCATGAGATAGGGGTTCAAATTGAAGATGCGATGAAATAGGGCCTGATAGCCCATGAGAAGGAACAGCCAAAAAGGCCTTTTACATGTAGTTCCAATGCAACCACGAGTGGTAGCACCTTCGTACGACCTTCAGATGTGAGCATGGTCACCACCACACCTAAGAACGCCAACCCTTGTGCCAATACATCCAACACAACTCCATAAACCTCAACCAGCTAGGCCCGATCTCAAAGGGGCTTTACCCCGCTCTACATGCCTTTATCCAAAGCCCTAGGGGTCCTAATCAAAAAAAGGCATCTTAAGCCACTAGAGCCTTGCCCTTTATCCAATCCTCTCCCCATGTGACACAACCGGCCAAGTACTGTGCTTTTCACCAGCAGCACGGTCATGACACTGATCAATGCTATAGGCCACGTCATGAGATTCAAGATCTCATCGATAATAAGGTGATAACACCTCCCCAAAAACCTAATGTCACTACAAATCCTCTCCTACCACATAACCAAGTCCACCACCCCAGCATATAAACCTCATCCACACACTGGCCGTCACTTATGACCCCAGTATATATATCACCCCTTCCCACCTATCCAAACCGGCGTTGTTCATCCCTGAGGGCATGGACTTGTGCATGATGAACACGTCTATACTCTAACCCGAACCAGTGGTGTTGCCCGAGAGCTCTGAGGACTTATCTGAAGGAATGTACAACCCACACTGCTATATTGTGCCAATCAATTAAGCTAAGCTGAAAGTGGTGTTGCCGACTGAGATGGAGGTTAGTGTAGTTCGAGAAGATGGGCCAAGTCAGGGATTAGATGATCTAGCCGACTTGGAGGAGGATATTGACAATTTGTAGTTCTTTGATGAGCAAGATCAAAGGGATGTGCATATTGATTGGTTTGACCTGAACGGCTCAACAAATAATTTTGGGAGGCTAAGTGATGAACCCGATAGAGATGAGGGAACTGAATTGAAGCTGGAAGAACAGAAAGGGGGAACCATTGCAATGGCCGGAATGGCCGATGGAAAGGGTAAATTGTCGAAAAACACTAGTGTAGAATAATTGGCTCAGGAACTGAGCATTATTAGTACTGTACACACAGAGCAAGAAGCCGCGCTAGAGCGGTTTGGACAAGAAATGAATGAAAATGATC
>NW_021028633.1:255287-278427 GCF_004153795.1 Camellia sinensis
CGTGTGAGAGGTTTACCTTTCTTCTCTTGCGTGTGATACGCTGAGAAATTTTCCCATTTCCTCTCTTACGTATGATATGCTGAGAGATTTTCTCTTCCCTCTTTCACGTGTGATACGCTGAGAGATTTTCCCTTTCTTCTCTCGCATGTCATACGCTGAGAGATTTTCCCTTTCCTCTCTCGCGTATTGATACGCTGAGAGGTGTGCCTTTCCTCTTGTTGCATTGTTATGCACACTCTCCATCTTTTTGAAACATGGGGATATGTCCCTATATTTCTCTTTCTTTCCGAAACACGGGGATATGTCCCTATGTCTCTTTTTCTGTTTCTGGAAACATGGGGATACATCCCTATGTTTCTCCTTCATTCTTAAACACGGGGATACGTCCTTATGTTTCTCTTTCTTTCCAAAACACTGGGATACGTCCCTATGTTTCTCCCTCTGTCCCGTTCCTCACACGATTTCAGCGTGTTTGGAATTTATCTCAGGACGCGTGTGCGCGGGCCTGGACGTGTTTTATCTCAGGTTGTGTTTTGAACACACCTGGGCGGGTTGTTCTGGACCTCCTCTCACGATTTTAGCGTGGTTTGAGTGTCTCTTTTCCTTACACGATTTCAGCATGTTTAGAATTTATCTCAAGACGCGTGTGCACGGGCCTGAGCGTGTTTTATCTCAGGTTATGTTTTGAACACACCTGGGCAGGTTGTTTTTGGACCTCCTCTCACGATGTCAGCGTGATTTGAGTGTCCCATTCCTCACACGATTTTAGTGTGTTTGGAATTTATCTCAAGGCGCGTGATGCGATAGCCTAGGCGTGTTTTATCTCAGGTTGTGTTTTGAACACACCTAGGTGGTTGTTTTGTTTTTCCTTCTCTCATGATTCCAATGTGGTTAGAATACGTCCCCCTTTGCAACTACCGTACATTTATCAATCGCACTATTTTGTGCACCTATATTTGCATTTTCATTCGCGCTATTTTGCGCATCGTGCTATCTTGCGCATCACACTGTCTTGTGCATTGCATATCATTCGCGCTATCTTGCGCATCGCACTGTCTTGTGTGTTGCATATCATTCGCGCTATCATGCGCTTTGCACTGTCTTGTGCATTGCATCATTCGCGTTATCTTGCGCACCTCAATCGCACTGTCTTGTGCATTGCATTTCATTCGCGCTATTTTGCGCTTCACGCTATCTTGCGCACTTCACCTACACTTGTTAGTGCATTGCATTGTTATGCACTTTTCACTTGCATTGCTATGCATGTTTCTAACAATACTGTACCTGTTGAGTTTCTCTCTTTTGCAGGCATGATACTGTATATACGGTTCATTTGAAGTTGGCACGACCAGACGAACCCGACGGTATTGTATTCTCTGCGTGAGACGTAGTGAGAATTGTATAATTCTCTTACATCCTTTCTGCATGTAATGTAGTTTGGTTCGTATTCGCTTGCTTAAACTGTTGCATTTATTTTTGCATAATTACTTCATTACAGCTTTCTTTGCACGATCATAAGTTATGTTCGACTTTGTGCATGTCACTTGCATTTTGCCCCTGCCTGTGGGCACATCTCTTTATTATCATCCATGTTTGTCTAAGTCTTCGGCCTTGTCAAAAATGGGTTGTCTCTGGGCTTTGACACTCACTCCCGCCACTTGTGACTTCCAAGTTCTGTCAAAGAGAGGCAACTGTAGACACCCCATTTTTGACCGACCTTAAGACTCAGACGTCATCGATTGAGCGCTCAGTGATGGTGCATGTTCTGCTTGTTCTGAGGTTTCGGAGTTTTGGCTGAGAGCCTTGCCTCTGGCCTTCTGAACTCTTTGTGCTTTGGCTTGATTTGTGGACCAAGTCTTGTTTTCCCTTCCCCGAAGGAGGGAGTGGTCTTGTAGACCATCTCTCTGTGGTCGTAGGCCACTTTTCCCGTTAGGAGACTAGTTTCTGGTTTTTGGAGCCTTTGGTCGTGCGCCTTGTCTCGGGACCGCTTAACATTCTCCGTTTGGCGTGGTTTTTGAACCACACCTTGTTTCCTCTGCCTAGAGGAACACTGTGGTCCAGGAGACCACTTTTGTGGTTGCATACCACTTTTGGTGCGCCTTAGCTAGTTTTCAGGGCTTTTGGCCGCGTGCTTTGCCCCTCGATTTCTCGTCCTGCATCCGCTTTGGTTTGTTTTTGGTACAAACCTTGCTTTCCTTGTTTGAAAGGTGGTACAAGGGTGGGAGACCAGTATTTCTCTTGGCCAACCACTTTTCCTTTTTGCAGCTAGTTTTCTTGTCAGATAACTGGCTTTCTTGGTCTTTAGACCATCTTTTCTGGTCGACCACCAGACCACCACCTCGCATTTAGTGTGTTGACCTCTCCTACCTATGGCCGACTAGTTTTTGCTCTAGTTGACCACCTAAAGTGGTCGACTGACCATTTTTACTAGCAGGCCGACCACTTCAAGTGGTCGGCTGTTTTTTTGGCATGTTTTTGGAGATATTTTAGGACAGCTGGCACAGCTGGAGAGCATTTGAGCCATCCTTATGGAGGGATGGCATTCAACCTTAGCTTCTCCAAGAAGCTTTGGCTTTCCTCTTCTATAAGAGGGAGGCTCCTCCTCCCTCCTCCAGGTTTAGAATTTTGCCCTAAGAGAGTTACATATAGCCTTGTCTCTATATCACTCTTGTTCTTCATTTTTGTGTTCAATAGTGTAGATTTGTCTTACTTTAACACACAAACACACACTCAAATACCATCCTTTTGCTACTGAGGTGCTTAGGGGCTGATTTTGGTGTTCTTGGGTTGCCTTGAGCTTGAAAAACCTGCTGGAGTTTCAGTTATAAAGAGGGTTTTCAAGGGTGAGCTTTTTACCTTTAAATCCCCCTTTCTTGCTTAAGATTTTAGCCTATCTTGCATGTTGTTTTAAGCTTAGCTCATAACTGATAAAAGTTCTATTGTTGCATGCTTAAAAAGAGGGTGTTTGGCAAGAAAAAAAAATAGCCTAGTTTAGGCAAAAATTCACAAAAAGACAAAATAGTCTAAAATAGCTAATAAGATAAAATATCACATCAAACCTATAATCATTTCACTTTTTCTCTCACAAACATCACATCCAACCACAAAAAAATCCAATCATCTTCCCAAACACAAAAATTTTAGCCTACTAAAATAGCCAAAAACTAAAATAGCAACTTCCCAAACGAAGCCAAAGTTTGTTTAAGATCACTTTTGTGTTTGGGGTTGTTTACCCCCTCTTAGGCCTTGTTTGGCCTTATTTTTGAGCCTTTTTTGTGAGCTTCAGGACCACCTTGTATTGGCCTTCTCACCACTGAAATCCCTCTGGATTTCAGTAGTGGGGATGGTGTTTTAAGGTCCTAAGAAAGGGAGGGCGATCCCCTCTCCTTCCATCTTCAATACATGCCTTAATATGCCTCGTGTTTGAGCACCTTTACTAAGCTTGTGCTAGCTTGTTCTTAGCATATATTTGTGGTTATTTTGCTGAGGCATACCACTGTTTTTACTTGCCTTGGTCACTCCATGCATGGTTAATACACTTGTAGTGTAAATCACACACACTAGCTTTGTATGCTTCATGAAGTAGCATGTATTTCTAGCCTATGTTGTGTCCATTTCAGCATGCTCTTGGGCTTGTTTTACCATGTCATACCTCTGTTTAGGTTTGGTTTGATTAGCCTTTGCATGCTCCTTGCACTTGTAGTGCATTTCCATGAAATAGCCTAACATGCATCATGTTGTGACATGTCATTCTAGCATGCTTTGGGCTCGACTTCATGAAGCTTTTGTCCATGTTTTAACATGCTTTAGCTCTGATTTTGGTTGTTTTGGCCTTGCATGACTTGCTTTGTATAGCTATAGTTCAATCTAGCTTGTTGGCTTTGTACACCAAGTCCACTAGCATGCTCTACTTGGCTTATTTGAATGATTTGGCATCACTTATTACGCGATTTCATTCCATGTAGTGTGGCCATACACTTGCATTTATCACTCATTCAATGCGTTGGAGGGTTTCCCTATTTATGCCTTAACATGAATCATTGCGTATGCCTTCATGCCCTTGCTTGCGAGCCACCATTTCAGTGTGTTTTGGGGGTTATTATGTCATGATATAACTCTGATTTTTGTTGCTTAAGTCATTCCATGCTTGGTCTTAATAGGTGTAGTGTAATCCACCTCATTTTCCTTGTATTCATCATGTCTTATGGCCTTCATGCTAGCACATTTTGGCATGCTTCCACGCATGTTTTAGACTCATTTTGACATGTTCTAGGACTGTTTTGGGTTGCCTTGGTCACATGCTTCATGTTTTGTATACTCGTAGTACAAGTGCCCTTGCTTGCCTTAAGCTTTGCGCACCATTGCATGCTTCATTTGTGTTGTGTACATGATTTGGCATCACTTAACATGACATTTCAAAGCATTTAGCATTGCCATGTTCCTACTTCATTCATGCTTTGAGTGCCTTTGAGTGTTATGCATTATGGCCTTGTTATGGCCTTAGCTTGCATGCTTGCATGCCTAGGCCTTTGGGCCCTTATCTCAGCATGTTTAGGTCCTTGGTTTGGCCTATTTGAGCTCTGTCCATGCTTAGTTCATGCATTTGTGACATGTATTGCATGCCTCATTTTGTAGTCCTCTTCACTAGCCTTCATGCCTTAGGACTCTTGCATGCTTTGCTTGTGTTGTTTAAATGATTTGGCATCATTTCTTACTTCATTTCAGTGCACTTAGTGTTGTTACACTTCCATGCATTTAGCTCTTTAAGTGTTCTTGAGAGTCGCACCTTAGTGCCTTAGTTGGTGAGCCAATTGGCATGCATGTTTGTATTTGCTTTCGGTGCCTCTATTTCATCACTAATGGCCACTGATTTGGGCATGACTGAGGTCTACCCCTTTTAGTTTAAGTCCATTGAACATGCCATGTATATTGCATTGAGTATGCCATATTGTTCATCGCATTATGTATGCCTTGTACTTTGCATTGTGCGTGCTTAGTTTACATCATTGCATTTTGCATGCTAACTGATATTTGCATTGTGTGTGCATGTCCCTAACATTGCTAATTTGTCCTTGTAACATTACATTGCGCATGCATGCATTAGCATTGTTCGCATGCCATTAGCTTTGTTAAGTTAATCATGTCACATTACACTGAGTATGCCATGTAGTTCATTCGCATTGTGTATGCCATGCTTGCTTGCATTGTGTTTGGGATAGGTGTTAGTCCAAACACGGGAAAAGAGGGACGTTTCATACTTAAAGTGATGAATCGTGCCTTAATTCCCAGTCGCCGATGCTCTTGATCATCCATGATAGAGTTTTAGGCTTTATGTGTTTACTTGTGCATTCATTTCATATTGAATTGTGCAACTTTGCCTCTCGGCCATCATGCATTGAAATGCGCGATTGGTGGTCCGAGGGTCGGGAACCTACACTCCCTTGAGTTCATGACATGATAGGGAGGGTGGTTGTGCACACATATCTTGCAAATACATTGCCATGCCCTTTATTGCTCTCTGTTGCAGCAAATTGCAGTTCAGCAGCAACAACTGGCCGGCCAGCCAGAAAAACTAGCTGGCCGACCACTTTTCTGGTTTTTCAACAACCAAAAGTGGTCGGCAGGTGTCAAGAGAGACCAACAGTGGTCGGCCACCCTCCCACAGGTTTCCCTAGGTGGAGTTCAGCCTTCTGGAGCTTGGTGCAAGTTTCTGAGGACAAATGAAAATAGAGGCGAATCGGGGCATCGCATGGGATTTTTGAACGAGGCGACCGAGCATGCATCCAGTCTTCTCCCTCCGAGAACCTCCTGTTTTATTGCTTTCCTTAGCTGCCATGCTTAGATAGCTAGCTTTTGGTTTGGTTTGTACTCTTAATAGTTAATGCGTTAGCTTTTCAATTCGTTTTGTAATAATTAGTTAACTAGGATTAGTTAATTAATTTGTTGTGTAATAATTAGTTTAATTAGCTTAGGTTAGCTAGTTAGCTCTTTATTCAGTCTCTCCCTCGAGAGAGCCAACTCTTGTAATAAGTGTGCGTGTGTGTGATGCATGTCTTCTAACCCCCACTTCTTTCTCCCTTTTACTTAACCGCTTACGATGGTTAGTTTTAGGACACGTTTCATTTAGCATACCATATGCTTTCATGTTTGCATCCATTCATCTGTATTGCATGCACCGAGCTCGGCGCATCATACTAACTGCATTGTATTTCAATACCTATTTGAATACATGTATCAAGTTGCATTTCATACGCCATGACTAGAATAGCCAAGCCTATCTTAGCTGCATGTTTCCATGTGTTATATTAGACATCTCAACATGAACTAGGATCATGCATGATTTCTAACTAGTTCTTTGTTTTGGTTCGGAGTACACTGTGAGTGTTTACGCTTTAGCATACTGCATGTGTGTTAATGTTGCCATGTTAGAATGCTTGCCATGAGGCTAACTGCTTATGTGATTAACTGCCTAAATGCCTGTGGGTGAAGGTTGGATTACTTGAATTGGGATAATTCATCGAAATCCGCATTTTAGCCTACTTGCGAGTAGAAAACTTCAAACCATTTTCCAAACAAACGGATATGCGATGCTTCATTCCAAATTAGGCAATCGAGTCTATACTTGTTTGATGTGCGCATCACGTAGTAAGACTAGCTAATTAATCAGAATAAGAGCACATGTGTTTTCAAAAACAAGATATCATGCTTAGTACAGGCCGATCTTTGATCAGGCGAGCGGGGGTGCTCATTAAATGACCTTCCCCAATCGGACCCAAGTTCCCAAGCCGAGACAACTTTGGTGATGACAGACATGTGGCCTTAGGCACGAGTTAGGGTTTCCTAAATTCCTCCAAAATAAAATATTTTGGTGGCAACTCTGTATCTGGCAAAGCAGTCGATGTTTAGCACTTCTTTATTAAAAATCAATTTTCCAAAACGATTTGCCGGATTTGGACTCTTTGGTGATTTATCGGTCTCACATCGCACATTGTGATATTAGATTCAGAACCGTGACATTTGAGTCCGAACTGTGGTAAAAGCCCAAATGAACGAAACGGGATTCCCCCCCAGGGCGTTCGGGGTGCGTCCACAGTTTCTGGCGACTCTGCTGAGGATTTAAAGAACTTGACTCAAACTCATGATATCGTGTTTTGTTCACACTTATGTGTTTCTTTGCATTGCATTTGTATTGGTGCGCCTAGGACACCGTGTTTTCCGTATGCTATTCCTGAATGGTTTGTCGGAGGCCCGCTTTGAGAAGCGTGCCACAAGGCTGACCGGTTGCGGGCTCTGTCACGACGGGACCCCAAACCTCGGTTTTTAGTGCATATTTGGAATCCATAGTGACTATTCCAAACTAGGATAGGTTGCTTACCCCGATTATAGGTTGTTTGAAACCGCTGTGTGCGTAGTAAAAACCTAGCTCCTGACAAAATAGGACAGGGAAACCCTACCCCGACATAGGAGTGTTTTGGCTCTCACTTGCTTGCTATGTGCTTTTAGAGAATACCTCTACAGGGAATGCACGTATCGGTTTGTAAGGCTGAGTATCAGGCTTGCGGGCACTACTTGTTAGCTCACTCCGTAATTCTAGTTTTGAGATTAGATTCCATCAAATATCTCTTTAAGAAACCAGCATTTATGGGTAGGCTAGCCCATTGGTTGCTTCTTCTTTCCGAATTTGATATGAAGTATGTTACTCACAAGTCGGTCAAGGGGAGTGCTGTAGCGGAGTTCCTGGTAAATCACCCAGTAGAAGGGAATGAAGTGGTAGAATGCCTGTTCCCAGATAAAGCAATTCTGCAAGTCGAGGAAAAGATTTGGACAATGTATTTTGATGGAGCATCTAATCAATACGATTATGGGATAGAGGTGTGTCGACACCCATTTTTTATCGCCCTTAAGACTTGGGAACTACTGATGGTTTACTCGGTGAAGAAGGTGTGCAGGGCAAAGGTTCAGTTTCTTCAGCAAGGAGAGAGTCAAATCTCAACTTCATACCCCTTTTGGACCAAAACAATCTTGATCGAAAGATTTTAGACCTTGAAACCCCCTCTTTCAAAATGTTTTGAAAATAAAGTTCCGACGATGTTCCGACGCTCGCATTTCGTTAAATGTTGTGCTTTTCGGTAAACCGAGCAAGAATGAAGTGGAAATGAATGAAAGAGAGTTGAAATCTTTGAAAAAAAATTTCAAAACACCTTGTTTAGGGGTTTGGAGTTGAGGAAAATTGGAGAAGAGGGAAAAAACCAAGTTGAAGAAGAAGGTGGGTTTGAATCGCTAAGAGAGAGAGCCGAGCAGTCCTCGCTAAATCACGCCTGTCTGTCTATACACTTGGATTTTAGCTATGAGGCCATCACTGTTGGAAATCGTACTTCTGGGGCTTCATTTTGCACTCAAGAATCTCCTAAAGCCAAGTCCGGACGGGGGAGATATGGTTGGCTGAAGTAGGGCATCAATCCGGTTGGACCGAATATGCGCGGCTTCACCAAAACATGCATAACTTTTTGCACAGTTGGAATTTTGATCCAAGGTTGGTGCCATTGGAAAGCTAACTTCTGGGGCTTCATTTTAAACACTAGCCGACCACTTTTTGGCCTTGGAGACCACCCTCCGACCACCTTTCTTTCCGACCGACCACAAAAAGTAGCTGGCCGACCACCTGACCCTTTTGACCTGGTCGGCCGACCAAGGCAAGTGGTCGGCCGACCCCCTGAACTGGTCAGCCTGCCTCCCTTAGTTTTGTCTTTGTGAGTTTATTCCAGCTGTGCCAGCTGGAGGGCACAGACTGGATCCTCCATATGTATGGAGGATGTTTGCCCTTGGTTTGAAGCTTCTTTGAGAAGCTTTAGACTTGTTTGTCTATAAAGGGAGGCCTCCCCTTCCTTGTAGAGGGTTAAGATTTTGTTGGAAGGAAAATTATATATCTCTCTTTGTATCTCTCCCTTTGAGCCCTAAAGTGTGAAGTTCTTGACCCTTTTGCATACAACTCCATAGCCTAACCCTTCCACCATTGGTCTAAACATCTTGGAGGCCATTTTCAGAGGTTGAAGGTTTGCTGTTTTGGTCCAGAAGCTGCTGGAGTTCTTGGCTACAAGGGTAACACACCTTTTCCCCCTTTTAGCTTTATTTTGCTTCATATCTTAGCTATATTTGCAAGCATATTTGGGCTTTGTCATAAACTCAAAAAAGTCTTATTTTGAGGTCCTCAACATGTTTGTTTAAGATCATTTTTCTGTTGGGGGTCATCTACCCCCTTGCATGCTTCATTTCACCTTGTTTTGAGCCATGCCTTTGGGCCTTTGCATTGACCTTTGTTTGGACTTCTAGCCACTGAAATCCAGTGGATTTTCAGTGGCTAGCATGCTATTTTGAGTGCCAAAATCAGAGAAGGATGACCCTCTCACCCCTTGTCTTGTTTACTAGCATATTTGGCCTAACAAAGGAGCCCTTATTTGCATTGTTCCAAGCCATGTTTCAGGCCATTTTTGGTGGGTTTTAGGACCTGCATAGGCTCTGTCCAGAGCCCATTTTGCCATTTTGGGTGTCCATCTTGCATGTGTAGAACAACCCTCTGTATAGCCTATCAGAGGAGCCTATCATTCTTGCATGCATAGACCATGTTTCAGTGGGTTTTTGGGCTTTATTTGGCATATCATACCTCTGAATTTTGCTGGTTTGATGGCCTCTTGATTTCCTCACATGCTTGTAGTGCAAATCCTCTTTACTAGCTTACATTGCATGCTATTTTGGCCTTTGATTCTAGCACCTTTTGGCCATGCTTTAAACTGATTTTGTGCATGTTTTGGACTGCCTTAGATCTGTTTTTATGCCTCATGGTCGAATGATACTTGCTATGCATGGTTGTAGTTCAATACCCTTGCCTAGCTTTGAGTTTTGGAGCCATTGTGCATCATATTTCAGAGCTTACATGTATGACATATTCCCATGTTTTCCACTCTTTAAATGTGTTTGAGAGTCGTGCTTGTATGCCTCGTTTTTGGACCATTGCATGAGCTTCATTTTCGTGCCTTTCGAGCCATCATTTTAAACCATTTTCCCACTGTCTTGGACCTGCCTAGGGTCTATTTGGGGTTGGTTTTGCCATTTGTGCATTGCTTTATGTACCTCTAGTGTAATGCGCTTGACTAGTTTCGGTATTCGGGCCATCTAGCATGCATTGTGTGACGTGTTTGCACGATTCGGGACCATCTTGCATGTCATTTCAGAGCTGGAAAATATGTGTTTGTATGCCATATTTCATCCCTTGCCATGCTTTGATAGAGTTGCATATGGTACCTTAGGTTTGGTCCCTTGCATTTGTGCATGTTTGCATGTGTTTTGTTGCCTAATTTAATCATGTTTGGCCACTGATTTGAGTGTGGCTGAGGCCCATTCGTTTTAGTTTAAGTCCATCTTGCATTGTATATGCCATATAGTCCATGTTGTTGCATGATTGACCATTGCATTGTGTATGCCTTGATCGTCTCATTGATAGTCTTCATATTTGCATTGCGCATGCCATACAGCGTCATGTGCATTGAGTATGCTATTCTTAGTTCATAGCATTGCGTATGCTAGTCGCACCCTTGCATATCATCCTTTGCATGTTTACATCATTTAGTTGCATTACATTTACGTTGCATGCTAGGAGTCGCATTGTGCATGCCTTACTTGTTGCATTGTGTTTGGAGTAGGAGTTAGTTCAAACACGGGAAACGAGGGACGTTTCGTACTCCAAGTGACGAAACGTACCTCGATTCTCGGTTGCCGACACTCTTGACTATCCATGATAGAGTTGTTCACTTTACTTGCTTATGTTTGCATTCATTTCACATCAAGTTGTGCAATTCGATCCCTCAGCCATCATGCATCGAGATACGTGATTGGTGGCACGAGGATCGAGGGCTACACTCCCTAGAGCTTATGCAATGACGGGGAGAGTGGTCGTGCACACATATGATGAAAATACTTTGCCATGCCGCTTTCTTGCTCTCTGTTGCAGCAAACCAGAAACCAGCAGCAAAAACTGGTCTGCAGTACCCCTACAGGTTCCCATGGTGGAGTTTCAGCCTTCTGGAGTTTTGTACAGTGTTCTGGGACCGGTTGCAAATAGAGGCAAATTGGGGCATCGCGATGGATTTCCCGACATGGCAACTCGAGCATGCATGCATCCCTTATATTCAAGGCAGAGCTAAGGCAGTCCATTGCATATAGATTTGCATGCTATTTTTATTGCTTACTTAGTTAATTTGTTAAGTAATTAATGTTGTGTAATAATTAGCCGTAATTTGTTATTCATTTCGGTTATGTAATAATTAGTTAAATTAGCTTAGATTAGCTAGTTGATTCTGTATTATTCATTCAGACCCTCCGAGAGAGGGCAATGTTGTAATAAGTGTGCGTGTGTGTGATGCATGCCTTCCAAACCCACGTCTTTCTCCCTTTTATTTACCAGCTTATGATGGATAGATTAGGGCATGTTTCAATTAGCATCCTTCATGTTTGCATACTTGCATCCATTTATCTGCTTTGCATGCACCGGGCTCGGCGCACCATACTAACTGCATTGTATTTCAATTCCAAGTTGAATACATGATTTTTGCAGCATTTCATATGCCATCTTAGAATAGCCGAGCCTATCTTAGTTGCATACCTGTATGTGTTGCATTAGGCATCTCAATATAGTTAGGATTCATGCATGATTTCTAACTAGCTTCTTTCTTTGGCTTGGAGTACTCGGTAAGTGTTTATACTTTAGCATCCTTACATGTGTGTGAGTGACTGCCATGATAGCATGCTTACCATGAGGCTAAGTGCTTATGTGAGATAACTGCCTGAATGCCTGTGGGTGAAGGTTGGATTATCTGAATTGGAATAATTCATCGATTGCGAGTTTTAAGCCCACTTGAGAGTGGCAAATCACCATGTTTTCTAAACCCAATTGAGGGTGGCAAAATCCGCATTTTAGCCTACTTGCGAGTAGCAAACCGCTTTCAAAAACGAACATGAAATGTTTTGTTCCAACTCAGGCGATCCAGTCTATACTTGTATGTTGCGTGCATCACATAGTAGTTCTAGGCTAATAACCGGAATAAGAGCACACAATGTTTTCAAAACTAGATATCATGGTTAGTAGAGGCCGATCTTTGATCGAGCGAGCGGGGGTGCTCACGAAGTGACCTTCCCCAATCGTACCCAAGTTCCCGAGCCGAGGCAACTTTGGTGATGACGGACACGTGGCCTTAGGCACGAGTCAGGGTTTCCTAAATTCCCCAAAAAAAAAAAATATTTAGGTGGTGACTCTGTTTCTGGCAAAGCAGTTCATGTTTGGCACTTCTTTCTAAAAATCAATTTTTCAAAACGACTTGCCAGATTTGGACTCTTTGATGATTCATTGGTCTTGCATTGCACTCTGTGAGATTAGATACAGGACCGTGACATTGAGTCCAAACATTAGTAAGCCCAATGGACAAAACGGGATTCCCTCCCGGGACGTTCGGGGACGTCTACAGTTTCTGGCGACTCTGCTGGGGATTTAGAGAACTTGACTCAAACTCATGATATCTTGTTTTCACTACACTTATGTGTTTCTTTGCATTGCATGTGCATTGGTGTGCCTAGGACACCGTGTTTTCCATCTGTTATTCCTGAACGGTTTTCCAGAGGCTCGCTTTGAGAAGCGTGCCATAAGGCTGACCGGTTACGGGCTCTGCCACGATGGGAACATAAACCCCGGTTACCTAGTGCATATTGGGAATCCATAGTGACCATTCCAAGCTAGGACAGGTTGCTTACCCAATTGTAGGTTGTGTGAAACCGTTATGTGCGTAGTGAAACCCTAGCTCCTAACAAAATAGGACAGGGAAACCCTACCCCTCCATAGTGGTGTTTTTGGCTCTCACTTGTTTGCTATGTGCTTTTAGAGTGTGTCTCTACATGAATGCATATATCAGTTTGCAAGTCTGGGTATCAAGCCTGCGGGCATCGGTATCAGTGTTTTGAGAATCAGTTATATCTGCGGGTATCAGATTCAGTTTTGGGGCAGAATTCAATGGAGAGCACTGTCATTCAGCTTTGCTCATATCTGTTCTAGTGAAATTAGGCTGAGATGCTGCTTGTTTTCTCTTTTGCTAGGGTAGTCTTGGGAACCATAGCTTCAGAAGGCTTCAATATCCCCCGGGTACATTGGACTTGTGCTGATAAACTTTGTCAGGTCATAGATTCAGTTCAAGGGCAATCAGTGTTCCTTTGCAAAGGCAGGGTAAAAAGGCCAGTCAGGCACAGATTATCAGTTCAACAGTGTTCGGATCAGTGCTCATTATCCACCTCACCTGTGCGCAGTTAGGCTGAGATATCTGTTTCTACCTCAGAAAGGGGATACACACTTATTCAGTTAGATCAGCAGTTTTCAGTTAGCATGGAAGAGATGATGCGTCAGCTCCAGGAAAGTATGAAAACCATGCAGCAGGACGTTGTTCGTCAAACAGAATTTGCCAAACAACAGGCCGAGGTCATGGCTCAACAGGCAGAGTTAATTGCCAGGCTACAACAGCAGACCGAAGCATCCGCTTCACACCAAGCTCCTCCCCCACCAAGAGTACCAATACTCGAGGAGACAGCTAATGTCCAGGAAGATACGGACATTCCAACAGGGCCGGCTCCGCCTCCAATCCTACCCCAGCTATCCAAAGCACAGACCAACCTGCCGGATTCTCCCTTTGAGTTTGAGGTGGACCCCACGGCACTAAAAGTAAGCAAGCTTGAAAAGTTATTCAAGAAATCTCAGGGTGTGACGTCCATTTCGGACATAGAGGATGAATACACCGATTCGGCAGTGACATTACTGGACCGGTTCAAGATGCCACATATCGATCGATTCGATGGTTCTGGAGACCTAATGGTGCACCTCCACCTATTTTCTAATATCCTAAGGCCAACGGGTTTGACCACAACCCAAAAGCTGTCACTATTCGGTCGAACCATGTCTGGGATAGCCGCAATCTGGTATGCGAAATTGGAGGACTCTGTGAAACAGAACTGGGAAGAGCTGGCTGAGGCCTTTATTGCTCAATACTCCTACAATACACAGATCGAGGTCACAACTCGTGATCTCAAAGTCACCCACCAAGAGCCAAAGGAGAGTTTCTCAGAGTTCGTGGCGAGAGGGAGAGAAAAGGCCTCAATGATGACTACAAGGCCTTCCGACAAAGATCAGATCACGATGATTGTTCGGAATCTACATGGCAAGCTGTTGCAAAAGATGGTCGTCCAACCTCTGTTTACCTTTCCAGCCCTTCATGAAATAGGGGTTCAAATCGAGGATGCCATCAGACAAGGAATCTTTGTGGAAGATGGTGAGCCTTTGCGGAAGAATGTTGTGCGCAGTTCCAATGCTACTACTGATGGTAGCACAGCTGCAAAATGCTCAGAAGTAGACTCTATCACCACTTCCTTCAATGGCCAAAAACCCACCACTTCAAATCTGCTCCAAGCCCGAAAGTTTAATCCTCTTTACATGAGTCTCTCTCAAGCTTGAAAAAAGCTGCGAGAAGAAGGGCACCTAGAACTCCTAGAACCCCAACCCCTTCTAAATCCTCTTCCACCAAGATATGACCCAACTAAATACTGTGCCTATCATCAACAACACGGTTATGATATGAACCGTTGCATCCGCCTCCGTCATAAGATTCAGGATCTTATTGACGAAGAGACCCTAGCTCCACCCAAAGGACCACAGGTTAGTACTGACTCGTCACCTCCCCACCTCAACCTCATTCATATACTACCGTCCACCTTCGACCCCAGCATATACATCACCCCAGCCCATCTACTCAAGCCTGAGGTGTTCATTCCAGAAAGCATGGACTTATGCATGATGGATGCACCTAAACTTCAATCATCTCAAACCCGTGAGCCCACTACTTCTGAGCTAAAGAGAATGATCGAAGATCTTCAGAGAACTGTGACAAATCTGGCCTCTGAGACATTGGCTCCCTCATCGACCACATCACATACCGGGAATTTCATGATAAAAGGCTCCCCAATCTTGGGACTGGCTGCATTTGAAGACAGCCAAACCCTTGGCAAAGTGGAGGTAGGTGGTAAGAACTAGGTAGGGGTAGGCATTGGTCCCCACGAACACCTTCAGTGGGCTGTGGAGGCTTTGAGAGCCGAAGGGCTGAACAAACAGCAAGTGATTGCAATTGTTACAAAGATTGTGGAGGATACTTTTGTCACTCAGAATGAGAGCAGTTCAAGCCAAGGAAAAAACCGGGAGAAGGGCCGTCGTACCAGAAATGATCCTGTTAGCTCTAATCCTCCACTCGGAAGAGATCAACAAACCAGGCCAATACCTGCCAATCCCTTTGCTGGTGCTTCCAGCAAAAATCCACAAACCTTGAAGAACCAACCCCGAGGTCAGAGGGTCTTCCATGCCCTCTACATGCCTTTGCCCAAAGCTCTCCAAATCCTTGTTGGACAAGGCCATCTCAAACCCCTTGAGCCTCGGCCTCTCCCGAATCCTCTTTCGGCTATGCATGATGCTGCCCAATACTGTGCCTTCCATCAACAAGCTGGCCATGGCACTGACATGTGTTTTCGTCTTAGCCACGAAATACAAGATCTAATTGACGACGGGGTCATTGTCGCGCCAAGCTCTGCAAAGTCTATCGGCACTGGATCGGTGAACTTGGGGGATAATGTGACCATGTGATCGGGGGATGAACCACCTGTGGATGGCACTCAGTTTTACTCCAGATATAGTGGATGGCATGCACTGTTTTGAGCACATTTGCGAATATTGTTAATTTGTACTTTCTGACTTGGGTATTGGGTCAGTCTTGTTGTTTTGTATAGAGTCAGTCGTTTTGTGCTGAGTCAGTCGAGTCTGTCTTGTTGTATCGAGTCAGTCCTATTTTGTTAGAGTCGGGTGATTTCGAGGGTGTACCTCAGACATCACTTGCTTGTTTTGTGTTTGTCTTTTCGTTTTCTTTTGAGTCTGTTTCTGCCTTGGAGCTAGTAATGCCAACAGATTTGAATGAACAACAGTGATTTTCACATTCTTGTGTTCACTTCTGCCATGTGCCAGTTGTGCCAGAAGTTCTGAATGAAACGACAGTACTTTTCACCTACTTTTCTGTGCCTCGAACTCATTGCATTGACCTAAGTTTTTCAAAACCTTTTTGAACACTGTGGTGAAAACGAAGAGGAATGAATTCCTCAGGATTTGCAAAAACTTGATCAATTGAGAGAAAGAGAGGCATGCTAAGCCCTTAATGATTGAGATCATGCTTGTTAATGTGAGTACTGAGAAGGATCCTGGCTTGATCAAGATTGGTTTCGCATTGTCTTCAGCACGAGCGACTAGTCGTTTTCTTAAAAAATTTGAAAAAATGTTTTGCGCCGGCCTGCGAAGACCTGTGTGGAATCACTCTTGAGATTGCGTAGCCTAAGATCACTCTCAGCGTCGAGACTCGACCCCTTTTGCTTTCAAACCTTGAACTTGGATTCAAAATGTTCAACGGCTGACCACAATGTGAAGCCTGTGTGGCCAGATTCGAAGCAGCCCTCAAACTAGGGGCAGGTAAGTCAGACCAAGAAGATCAGATATCATCAAAAGAAGCTTGCAAAGCTAGATCAGAAGCACCCCTCGAACTAGGGGCAAAAATGTCAGATGCGCTCGAAGAGCCCAAAATGGATCACTCCGCAAATCAATGAAGATCGGCAAGAATGCCAAATCCCAGAAAGGAGGAAAAAAGAAAGTATTGCTGGAAAATAATTGAGTTCCTATCCACAACACTAGGGGCAATTTCAGCCCCATTGGATGGACTCTTACATCATCAGCGAACAGTAGCCATTCTTCTAGATTCAAATGACTTCAGGATCTCAAAACCATTTGACATGGACAAAGCTACACTTTTACCCTTGAGAGGCTCGCTGGGCCGAAAACCCGGAAGGGCGACCCGGGCAAAAGTTAGAGCAAAGAAAAGAATGCAAAAAAATAAAAGAAGAAAAAAAAGAAAAATGCAAAGAATGAAAAAAAAGAAAAGAAAAAAAAGAAGAAAATAAATGAAAAGAATTGAAAAGAAAAGAAGAACAAAGCTCGCAAGGTTGAAAACCTAGAAAGGGCGGCCTTGGCAAAAGTTAGAGTGCAAAAGGAGAGGTTAATACCCGAGTGTACCTTACCCCAAACTACGTAAGGCTTGATTCCCATGTTTGGGATATGTAAGCAACTTCATTTTGAAGTCCAGCAACAAACACTTCCAAATTGACTGTGTCAATGTAATGGTTCTGATCATCGTTGTCTTCTCTATATCCGAGAGCTCAGTTGTGATCGTCACCTTGAAAACTGGTTACAGTGTGTTGCGGTGCTATTCAAACAAGGGGCAATTTTCCGTTGCCATACAGCGCGCTGCGGTGCTATTCAAACAAGGGGCAACTTTCCGTTGCCATACAGCTCGCTGCGGTGCCATTCAAACAAGGGGTAACTTTCCATTGCCATGCAGTGCCGTTCAGACAAAGGGCAATTCTCCTTCGGATGTGAGGTTGTGTATCTCGAGAGTAGGTTCCGTACTCGTTGAGCAGTGGCCGTTTGCAAAAATAGTTTTTGAGAATTTTTACTGAGGTTGACTAATTTTCTCGAAAAGTATTCCATTTTTCAAAATTGCACCATTTCTTGGACCCAAAAAAGGAAAATTTTTAGTGCTCATAACCTGACTTGCATGATTTCAAATCAGAAAATCGAACAAGCGTGTTAATCTAACTCTCATATTGGTCAAAATTGTTTTAGTAGAAAACCAAAAGAAAAAAAATTGGTCAAAATGATGAACTAGGGGCACAGTTGAGTCAGGCCTCCTGCCTTTCCCCCGTTGTCAATACATTTGCCAGAAAGGGCACCATACTTGCCGGAAAGGGCACCATATTCACCAAGAAGGGCACAGCGGAAGCTAACAGAAAAAGGGCTAAAAGCTCTCATATCCTTCGAGCAGCGAGGTATCAAGCCAAGTGCGAAGCACGAACTGGAATGGAGCAAGGTATTCCACTCCCTCATCCGGACAGATCTGATCACGTCCAAACTCCCCAGCAGAGCATCGTCAACCGATGTCAGTTGCAGATCTACTGCGCGTCTA
The DNA here is from genome assembly GCF_004153795.1 of Camellia sinensis. Lineage (NCBI taxonomy): Eukaryota > Viridiplantae > Streptophyta > Magnoliopsida > Ericales > Theaceae > Camellia > Camellia sinensis. The sequence continues at coordinate 273,419 of NW_021028633.1, forward strand.
GTCGCATTACAACCCCTCTGTGGGAGAAACTCACTGTTGTGAACAAGAATGAGAATCTGGTAGAATACCAAGGGCAAGAACCCACAACTTCCTACTTATCCATCAACCACCCTGGGAAGGGATGAAAAATGAGAGATTAAAGAATGGAGAGATGTGCACTGATAGGAAAAGCGAGGAAAGGGTTTTGAGAGAAAAACTGAGCTTGAGGGTCGAGCGATTTGAGAATCACAAGTAAGAAAGGGTGGGGAATAATACCCGAAGAAACTGGCTCCTCGTGCACTGAGAGGTCTCTTGCCATTGGAACACGTCTGTGTGTTATGTCAGTCATTTTGTTTGTCTTGATTCTTGTTTTGAGTCATTTCGGGTATCTATAGATGTGTTTAGGTTGTCTTACCTTGTCTTTCTCTTTGTTGTTGAGTCGTGGTGTGCTATGTTCAATCGTAGGCTCAATACCCGGTTGAGAACTTATTCTCACTCTCAATTTCAAAAGAAATTGTTTTGTGCTCAGAATGTCGTGCCGTTCTCCATATTTGCACAAAACAAGATTTTGTTCTTTCAAAAATTGTAGGGTTCAACCCGGGTTATGTGGGAACAGTAAAACCAGGACCTATCTGAAGCAATATAGGTTCCAGAGCAAAAGAAAAAAGGGAAAATGTCGGGCATCTGAGTTTGTTTCAACTTCTGCAAGTTCCGTCATCGCATCATGTATGTTCAGAATGAGCTGTGTGTTCAAAATTAAAAGAATAGTGCATTATGAGCCGTGTGTTCAGATCGAGTAGTATTGTGTTATGAGTTGTGTGTTCAAAATGAAGTGAATGAGCTGTGTGTTCAGAAATGAAAATTTATGAGCTGCGTGTTCAGAATTAAGAATGAGCTGCATGCAAATGAAAATGTATGAGCTGCGTGAGCTGCGCGTTCAAAATAAAGTGAATGAGCTGTGTGTTTAGAAATGAAAATTTATGAGCTGCGTGTTCAGAATTAAGAATGAGCTGCGTGCAAATGAAAATGCGTGAGCTGCGTGTTCAAAATGAAGTGAATGAGCTGTGTGTTCAGAAATGAAAATTTATGAGCTGTGTGTTCAGAATTGAGAATGAGCTGCGTGCAAATGAAAATGTATGAGCTGCGTGTTCAAAAATTGAAATGTGTGAGCTACGTGTTCAAAATGAAGCGAAATGAACTGTGTGTTCAGAATAAGCCATGTGCCCCAAACGAGCCGTGTGCCCGAAATGAGCTGTGTGCTCGAAAAATGTGCTGTGCTCGAAAAATAAGCCGTGTGCCCCAAATGAGCCGTGTGTTCAAAAAATGAGCCGTGTGCCTGAAATAAACTGTGTGTTCAGAATGAGCTGCGTGCCCCAAATGTGCTGTGTGCCCGAAAATGTGCTGTGTGCCCGAAATGAACTGTGTGTTCAGAATAAGCCGTGTGCCCTAAATGAGTCGTGTGCCCGAAAAATGAGCCGTGTGCCCCCAAAATGTGTTGTGTGCCCAAAATGAGCTGTGTGCTCAAAAAATGAGTTGTGTGCCCGAAAATGTGCTGTGTGCCCGAAATGAACTGTGTGTTCAGAATAAGCCGTGTGCCCCAAATGAGCCGTGTGCTCGAAAAATGAGCTATGTGCCCCCAAAATGTGCTGTGTGCCCAAAATGAGCTGTGTGCTCGAAAAATGAGCTGTGTGCTCGATATGAGCCGTGTGCCCGAAAAATGAGCTGTGTACCCCCAAGATGAGCTTTGTGCCCGAAATGAACTGTGTGTTCCGAATAAGCTGTGTGCCCCAAACGAGCCGTGTGCCCGAAATGAACTGTGTGTTCAAAATGAGCCGTGTGCCCGAAATAAGCTCTGTGCCCAAAATGAGCTCTGTGCCCGAGATCTGTTGTGTGCCCGAAAGATGAGTTTTGTGCCACTAAGATGAGCTGTGTGCCCAAGATTTGTCGTATGCCCGAAATGTGCTGCGTGCCCAAAATGAGCTGCGTGCCCGAAATGAGCTGCGTGCCCGAAATGAGCTGTGTGCCCAAAAGAGCTATGTGCCCAGATAAATAGAGTGTTGGGTTTCGAGCTGCGTGCCGAATGAATAGAATATTGTGTTGTGAGCTGTGTGCCGAATAAACCGAATATTGTGTTATGAGCTGCGTGTTCAGAATGAGCAGTGTGCTGATACGATCTGTGTGTTCAAAGTGAACAGAATACTGTGTTGACTGTTTCACCGTTTCAGGCCAGAATGACGATCAAAAGTGCTCTCCCTGCTGTGTGTTCAACATGTACTGTATCATCGCACTTATTGCGTTTATTTGCATCTTGTGTTATCTTGTTTCATTTATCCTTTTACGTCAAGCTGTGTTTAGGATCGTTGTCCTCCTAGGCTATCTCAGGTTGCATGGAATGTGCTCCTGATTGTTTGTTTTCGAGCCTCTTCTCACGATTTTAGCGTGGTTAGAGTGCTCTTTTCTTCACACGATTTCAGCGTGTTTGGAATTCATCTCAGGTTGCGTTGTGTACACACCTGGGAGTTTGTTTTCGGACCTCCTCTCAAGATTTCAGCGCGGTTTGAGTGCTTTTTTCCTCACACGATTTCAGCGTGTTTAGAATTCATCTCAGGTTGCGTTGTGTACACACCTGGGCGTTTGTTTTCGGACCTCCTCTCACGATTTCAGCGTGGTTTGAGTGTCCCTTTCCTTACACAATTTCAGCGTGTTTGGAATTCATCTCAGGTTGCGTGGAATGCGCTCTTGATTGTTTGTTTTCGAGCCTCTTCTCACGATTTCAGCGTGGTTAGAGTGCTCTTTTCCTCACACAATTTCAACGTGTTTGGCATTCATCTCAGGTTGCGCTGTGTACGTAACTAGGCGGATGTTTTCGAGCCTCTTCTCACGATTTCAGCGTGGTTAGAGTGCTCTTTTCCTCACACAATTTCAACGTGTTTGGCATTCATCTCAGGTTGCGCTGTGTACGTGGAATGCACTCTTGATTATTTGTTTTTGAGCCTCTTCTCAAGATTTCAGCGTGGTTAGAGTGCTCTTTTCCTCACACAATTTCAACGTGTTTGGCATTCATCTCAGGTTGCGCTGTGTACGTAACTAGGCGGATGTTTTCGAGCCTCTTCTCACGATTTCAGCGTGATTAGAGTGCTCTTTTCCTCACACGATTTCAGCGTGTTTGGAATTCATCTCAAGTTGCATCGTGTACGCACCTGGGCGGTTTGTGTTGGATCTTCTCTCACGATTTCAGCGTGGTTTGAGTGTCCCATTCCTTAGGTGATTTCAGCGTGTTTGGAATTTATCTCAGGACGCCTGATGTGCAGGCCTGGGCGGGTTTTATCTCAGGTTGCGTTGTAGACGCGCTGGGCGGGTTGTTTGACCTCCTCTCACGATTTCAGCTTGTTTGAAATTTTTCTCAGGTTGCGTCGTGTGTCGTGTACACACCTGGGCGGTTTGTTTTCAGGCCTCTTCTCACGATTTCAGCATGGTTTGAGGGTCCCTTTCCTCACATGATTTCAGCGTGTTTGGAATTTATCTCAGGTTGCGTCGTGTGCGCACCTGGGCAGTTTGTTTTCAGGCCACTTCTCAGGATTTCAGCGTGGTTGGAGTGTTCTCCTCTCACGATTTTAGCGTGTTTGGAATTTATCTCAGGTTGTGTCATGTACGCACCTGGGCGGTTTGTTTTCAGGCCTCTTCTCACGATTTCAGCGTGGTTTGAGTGTCCCTTTCCTCACACGATTTCAGCGTGTTTGGAATTTATCTTAGGTTGCATCGTGTACGTACCTGGGCGGTTTGTTTTCAAGCCTCTTCTCACGATTTCAGCGTGGTTAGAGTGTTCTTTTCCTCACACGATTTCAGTGTGTTTGGAATTCATCTCAGGTTGCATTGTGTATACACCTGGGCAGGTTGTTTTGGACCTCCTTTCACGATTTCAGCGTGGTTTGAGTGTCCTTTTCCTCACACGATTTCAGCGTGTTTGGAATTCGACTTAGGTTGCGTCGTATGTGCACCTGATTGTTTGTTTTTCCCCCTTTGCATTCACCATTACATTTTGCATGCGTTGCATCGTGCTTTCGTGCGCACCTTACCTGCACTTGTTAGTGCATTGTTCGCGCTTTCTTGCGCACCTTACCTGCACTTGTTAATGCATTGTTCGCGCTTTCTTGCGCACCTCACCTACACTTGTTAGTGCATGGTATCGCACTGTTTTGTGCAGTTTATCACTCGTGCTGTTTTGCGCATCACATTGTTTTGTGCAGTTTACGTTCGCGTTATTTTGCGCACCTCAATCACACTATTTTGTGCATTCACCCTGCTTGCACTGTTTTGTGCACCTTTAGCTCGCACTGTCTTGTGCACCTGTATCACACTGTTTTGTGCATTCACCCTACTCGCACTGTTTTGTGCACCTTTAGCTCGCACTGTCTTGTGCACCTGTATCACACTGTTTTGTGCATTCACCCTACTCGCACTGTTTTGTGCACCTTTAGCTCGCACTGTCTTGTGCACCTGTATCACACTGTTTTGTGCATTCACCCTACTCGCACTGTTTTGTGCACCTTTAGCTCGCACTGTCTTGTGCACTCACCTGGTCTGGGAGACCTTAAATCCTGCACCATTATTCGCACTGTCTTGTGCACTCTCCGGTCTAGGAGACCTTAAATCCTCTAAAGGTGCAATTCCTTTGGTATTTGTCGTGCCCGAACGACTTCTGGTGGCCTGGTATAGCCACCTGCCTGTGTTAGCGATGAGTTCCTAGGAGATCAACTGAGACGGTGGAAACTAGAGTTCGAATGGCTTATGCCTAGAACGCAAAGGTTTGGGATTTCCGAGACTAAAGTCTAGTTTAAATACCTAGGGGTATATCCTCGGCTTGAAATCTGTATGGCAGCCCCATAGATTGAGATAACATGTGTATGCGCCTCAATTCTGGATACTGAATCAACCTAGTCTGTCACCCTGTTGGAGAATAGGGAAAGCTGTGACCATAGTCAGGGAGAAAAGTAGTACCTGCAGTTCAACCAAGAAGAAGCGAAAGATAC
>NW_021028633.1:278452-306678 GCF_004153795.1 Camellia sinensis
GGAAGACTCTCACATCAGCATGAGGCAGGACATTGCCGAGGTAAGTCATTGCCAATTGCCCTGTAAGGTACCTTCACCTCTTGCTATTACATTGCACTTTTAGCCACTACAATTAGTGTTTTGCATAAATCTCAATTTTCCAACCGGCTTCGCGTAGCATATAAGTCCAATATCAAAATCTTTCTGCATTTTATTTGATCCTACCCCTGAACTACGCTGGTTTGATTCCTTGCAAAGGAAACGTAGGCAGCCTGCGGCGCAACCATTTATTTATCTGTATTTTGTTTGTTTGTCCAAGTCTTTGGTCATGTCAAAAAATGGGTCTTCTCTGGCTTTGACATTCACTCCGTCACTTCTTGACTTTTGAGTTCTGTCAAAGAGGGGCAACTGTAGACACCCCATTTTTGACCGTCCTTAAGACTTGGCGCTACTGATGGTTTACTCGGTGATGAAGGTGTGCAGGGCAAAGGTTCAGTTTCTTCAGCAAGGAGAGAGTCAAATCTCAACTTCATACCCCTTTTGGCCAAAACAATCTTGATCGAAGTTTTAGACCTTGAAACCCTCTTTTTCAAAATGTTTTGAAAAATAAGTTCCTATGATATTTCGACGCATGCATTTCGTTAAATGTTACGCTTTTCGGTAAACCGAGCAAAGACGAAGTGGAAATGAATGAAAGAGAGTTGAAATCTTTGAAAAAAATTTCAAAACACCTGTTTAGGGTTTGGAGTTGAGGAAAATTGGAGAAGAGGGGAAAAACCAAGTTGAAGAAGAAGGTGGGTTTGAATCGCTAGAGAGAGAGCCGAGCAGCTCGCTAAATCACGCCTGTCTGTCTATACACTTGGATTTTAGCTATGAGGCCACCACTGTTGGAAATCTTACTTCTGGGGCTTCATTTTGCACTCAAGAATCTCCTAAAGCCAAGTCCGGACGGGGGAGATATGGTTGGTTGAAGTAGGGCATCAATTCGGTTGGCCCGAATCTGCACGGCTTCACAAAAACTGCATAACTTTTTGCACAATTGGAATTTTGATGCAAGTTGGCGCCATTGGAAAGATAACTTCTTGGGCTTCATTTTGGACAGTAGTCGACCACTTTTTGGCCTTGGAGTCCACCCTGTGACCACCTTTCTTTTCGACCGACCAAAAAAGTAGCTTGGCCGACCACCTGACCCTTTTGACCTGGTCGGCCGACCAGGGCAAGTGGTCGGCTGAACTTGAACTGGTCGGCCTGCCTCTCTTAGTTTTGTCTCTGTGAAGTTTAATTCAGCTAAGCCGCTGGAGGGCACAGACTGGATCCTCCATACACGTGTATGGAGGATGTTTGCCCTTGGTTTGAAGCTTCTTTGAGAAGCTTTTAGACTTGTTTGTCATAAAGGGAGGCCTCCCTTCCTTTTAGAGGGTTGAGATTTTGTTGGAGGAAAATTATATCTCTCTTTGTATCTCTCCTTTGAGCCCTAAAGTGTGAAATTCTTGACCCTTTTGCATGCAACTCCATAGCCTACCCTTCCACCATTGGTCTAAAACATCTTGGAGGCCAATTTTAAGGTTGAAGGTTTGCTGTTTTGGTCCAGAAGCTGCTGGAGTTCTTGGCTACAAGGGTAACACACCTTTTCCCCCTTTTAGCTTTATATTTGCTTCATTATCTTAGCTATATTTGCAAGCATATTTGGGCTTTGTCATAAACTAAAAAATTCTTATTTTGATGTCCTTAACATGTTTTGTTTAAGATTATTTTTTCTATTGGGGGTCATCTACCCCCTTGCATGCTTCAATTTACTTTGCTTTGAGCCATGCTTTGGACCTTTGCATTGACCTTTGTTTGGACTTCTAGCCACTGAAATCCAGTAGATTTTCAGTGGCTAGCATGCTGTTTTGAGTGCCAAAATTAGAGAGGGATGACCCTCATACCCCTTGTCTTGTTTACTAGCATATTTGCCTAACAAAGGAGCCCTATTTGCTGGTTCCAAGCCATGTTTCAGGCCATTTTTGGTGGGTTTTAGGGACTCGCATAGGCTCTATCCAGAGCCCATTTTGCCATTTTGGGTGTCCATCTTATATGTGTAGAACAACCCTCTTTATAGCCTATCAAAGGAGCCTATCATTCTTGCATGCATAGACCATTTTCAGAGGTTTTTGGGCTTTATTTGGCATATCGTACCTCTACTTTTGCTGGTTTGATGGCCTCTTGATTTCCTCACATGCTTGTAGCGCAAATCCTTTTTGGCTTACATTGCATGCTTATTTGGCCTTTCACTTCTGCACCTTTTGGCCATGCTTTAAACTATTTTGTGCATGTTTTGGACTCCTTAGCTCTTATTTTTGTTCCTCATGGTCGAATGATTCTTGCTATGCATGGTTGTAGTTCAATACCCTTGCCTAGCTTTGAGTTTTGGAGCCTATTACATGCTTATGTTGAAGTGTTTCCATGTTTTGGGGCTATTGTGCATCATATTTTAGAGCTTACTGTATGCCTATTCCCATGTTTTCCACTCTTTAAATGCGTTTTGAGAGTCATGCTTGTATGCCTCGTTTTTGGACCATTGCATGAGCTTCATTTCCGTGCCTTCGAGCCATCATTTTAAACCATTTTCCCACTGTCTTGACCTACCTAGGGTCTGTTTGGGGGTGTTTTCCATTTGTGCATTGCTTTATGTACTCTAGTGTAATGGCTTCACTGTTTCGGTATTCGGCCATCTAGCATGCATTGTATGGCGTGTTTGCATGAATTCGGGACCATCTTGCATGTCATTTCAGAGCTGAAATGTGTGTTTGTATGCCATATTTCATCCCTTACCATGCTTTGATAGAGTTGCATTGGTGCCTTAGGTTTGGCCTTTGCATTTGTGCATGTTTGCATGTTTTTTGTTGCCTAATTTCATCATGTTTGGCCACTGATTTGAGTGTGGCTGAGGCCATTCGTTTTAGTTTAAGTCCATCTTGCATTGTATATGTCATATAGTCCATGTTGTTGCGTGATTGACCATTGCATTGTGTATGCCTTGATCGTCTCTTGATAGTCCTTCATATATCTCTCTCTTTTAGTCCAAACACGGGAAACGAGGGATGTTTTGTACTCCAAGTGACAAAACGTGCCTCGATTCTCGATCGCCGTCACTCTTGACTGTCCATGATTGAGTTGTTGGCTTTACTTGCTTATGTTTGTATTCATTTCACATCGAGTTGTGCAATTCGACCCCTTGGCCATCATGCATCGAGATGCGTGATTGGTGGCATGAGGATCGAGGACTACACTCCCTAGAGCTTATGCAATGACGGGGAGAGTGGTCGTGCTGGCCGACCACCTGACCCTTTTGACCTGGTCGGCCGACCAGGGCAAGTGGTCGGCTGACCCCTTGAACTGGTCGGCCTGCCTCTCTTAGTTTTGTCTCTGTGAGTTAATTCCAGCTAAGCCAGCTGGAGGGCACAGACTGGATCCTCCATACACGTGTATGGAGGATGTTTGCCCTTGGTTTGAAGCTTCTTTGAGAAGCTTTAGACTTGTTTGTCCATAAAGGGAGGCCTCCCCTTCCTTTTAGAGGGTTGAGATTTTGTTGGAGGGAAAATTATATCTCTCTTTGTATCTCTCCCTTTGAGCCCTAAAGTGTGAAATTCTTGACCCTTTTGCATGCAACTCCATAGCCTAACCCTTCCACCATTGGTCTAAACATCTTGGAGGCCATTTTCACAGGTTGAAGGTTTGCTGTTTTGGTCCAGAAGCTGCTGGAGTTCTTGGCTACAAGGGTAACACACCTTTTCCCCCTTTTAGCTTTATTTTGCTTCATATCTTAGCTATATTTGCAAGCATATTTGGGCTTTGTCATAAACTAAAAAAATTCTTATTTTGAGGTCCTTAACATGTTTGTTTAAGATTATTTTTCTATTGGGGGTCATCTACCCCCTTGCATGCTTCAATTTACTTTGCTTTGAGCCATGCCTTTGGACCTTTGCATTGACCTTTGTTTGGACTTCTAGCCACTGAAATCCAGTAGATTTTCAGTGGCTAGCATGCTGTTTTGAGTGCCAAAATTAGAGAGGGATGACCCTCATACCCCTTGTCTTGTTTACTAGCATATTTAGCCTAACAAAGGAGCCCTTATTTGCATGGTTCCAAGCCATGTTTCAGGCCATTTTTGGTGGGTTTTAGGACCTGCATAGGCTCTATCCAGAGCCCATTTTGCCATTTTGGGTGTCCATCTTGTATGTGTAGAACAACCCTCTTTATAGCCTATCAAAGGAGCCTATCATTCTTGCATGCATAGACCATGTTTCAGTAGGTTTTTGGGCTTTATTTGGCATATCGTACCTCTGACTTTTGCTGGTTTGATGGCCTCTTGATTTCCTCACATGCTTGTAGCGCAAATCCTTTTTACTGGCTTACATTGCATGCTATTTTGGCCTTTCATTCTGGCACCTTTTGGCCATGCTTTAAACTGATTTTGTGCATGTTTTGGACTGCCTTAGCTCTATTTTTGTTCCTCATGGTCGAATGATTCTTGCTATGCATGGTTGTAGTTCAATACCCTTGCCTAGCTTTGAGTTTTGGAGCCTATTACATGCTTATGTTGAAGTGTTTCCATGTTTTGGGGCTATTGTGCATCATATTTTAGAGCTTACATGTATGCCATATTCCCATGTTTTCCACTCTTTAAATGCGTTTGAGAGTCATGCTTGTATGCCTCGTTTTTGGACCATTGCATGAGCTTCATTTCCGTGCCTTTCGAGCCATCATTTTAAACCATTTTCCCACTGTCTTGGACCTACCTAGGGTCTGTTTGGGGTTGGTTTTTCCATTTGTGCATTGCTTTATGTACCTCTAGTGTAATGCGCTTCACTAGTTTCGGTATTCGGGCCATCTAGCATGCATTGTATGGCGTGTTTGCATGATTCGGGACCATCTTGCATGTCATTTCAGAGCTGTAAAATGTGTGTTTGTATGCCATATTTCATCCCTTACCATGCTTTGATAGAGTTGCATTTGGTGCCTTAGGTTTGGCCCTTTGCATTTGTGCATGTTTGCATGTGTTTTGTTGCCTAATTTCATCATGTTTGGCCACTGATTTGAGTGTGGCTGAGGCCCATTCGTTTTAGTTTAAGTCCATCTTGCATTGTATATGTCATATAGTCCATGTTGTTGCGTGATTGACCATTGCATTGTGTATGCCTTGATCGTCTCATTGATAGTCTTCATATGTGCATTGCGCATGCCATATAGCGTCATGTGCATTGAGTATGCTATTCTTAGTTCATAGCATTGCGTATGCTAGTCGCACCCTTGCATATCATCCTTTGCATGTTTGCATCATTTGGTTGCATTGCATTTAGGTTGCATGTTAGGAGTCGCATTGTGCATGCCTTACTTGTTGCATTGTGTTTGGCGTAGGAGTTAGTCCAAACACGGGAAACGAGGGATGTTTTGTACTCCAAGTGACAAAACGTGCCTCGATTCTCGATCGCCGACACTCTTGACTATCCATGATAGAGTTGTTGGCTTTACTTGCTTATGTTTGCATTCATTTCACATCAAGTTGTGCAATTCGATCCCTCAGCCATCATGCATCGAGATGCGTGATTGGTGGCACGAGGATCGAGGGCTACACTCCCTAGAGCTTATGCAATGACGGGGAGAGTGGTCGTGCATACATATGATGAAAATACTTTGCCATGCCCCTTTCTTGCTCTCTGTTGCAGCAAACCAGAAACCAGCAGCAAAAATTGGTCGGCAGTACCCCTACAGGTTCCCATGGTGGGGTTTTAGCCTTCTGGAGTTTTGTACAGTATTCTGGGACTGGTTGCAAACAGAGGCAAATCGGGACATCGCAATGGATTTCCCGACAAGGCGACTCGAGCATGCATGCATCCCTTATCATTCAAGGCGGAGCTAAGGCAGTCCATTGCATATAGATTTGCATGCTATTTTTATTGCTTACTTAGTTAATTTGTTAAGTAATTAATGTTGTGTAATAATTAGCCGTAATTCGTTATTCATTTCGGTTGTGTAATAATTAGCTAAATTAGCTTAGATTAGCTAGTTGATTCTGTATTATTCATTCGGACCCTCCAAGAGAGGGCAATGTTGTAATAAGTGTGCGTGTGTGTGATGCATGCCTTCCAACCCCACGTCTTTTTCCCTTTTATTTACCAGCTTATGATGGTTAGATTAGGGCATGTTTCAATTACCATCCTTCATGTTTGTGTGTTTGCATCTATTCATCTGTTTTGCATGCACCGGACTCGGCATATCATACTAACTGCATCGTATTTCAATTCCAAGTTGAATACATGATTTTTGCAGCATTTCATATGCCATCTTAGAATAGCCGAGCCTATCTTAGTTGCATACCTGTATGTGTTGCATTAGGCATCTCAGTATAGTTAGGATTCATGCATGATTTCTAATTAGCTTCTTTCTTTGGCTTGGAGTACTCGGTAAGTGTTTATGCTTTAGCATCCTTGCATGTGTGTGAGTGACTGCCATGATAGCATGCTTATCATGAGGCTAAGTGCTTATGTGATATAACTGCCTGAATGCCTGTGGGTGAAGGTTAGATTATCTGAATTGGAACAATTCATCAATTGCGAGTTGTAAGCCCACTTGAGAGTGGCAAATCACCATGTTTTCTAAACCCAATTGAGGGTGGCAAAATCCGCATTTTAGCCTACTTGCGAGTAGCAAACCGCTTTCAAAACTGAACATGAAATGTTTTCTTCCAACTCAGGCGATCCAGTCTAGACTTGTATATTGCACGCATCACATAGTAATTCTAGGCTAATAACCGGAATAAGAGCACATAATGTTTTCAAAACTCGATATCATGGTTAGTAAAGGCCGATCTTTGATCGGGCGAGCAGGGATGCTCACGAAGTGACCTTCCCCAATCGTACTCAAGTTCCCGAGCCGAGGCAACTTTGGTAATGATGGACACGTTGCCTTAGGCACGAGTTAGGGTTTCCTAAATTCCCCCAAAAATAAAATATTTAGGTGGCGACTCTGTATCTGGCAAAGCCGTCCATGTTTGGCACTTCTTTCTTAAAATCAATTTTTCAAAATGATTTGCTGGATTTGGACTCTTTGATGATTCATCGGTCTTGCATTGCACTCTGTGAGATTAGATACAGGACCGTGACATTGAGTCCAAACTATAATAAGCCCAATGGACAAAACGGGATTCCCTCCCAGACGTTCGGGGACGTCTACAGGGTGTTGTTGATAGCACTCGACAATTCTTATATACCCTTAGCCTTCAAACTCCGGTTCAAGGTATCCAATAGTGAAGCAGAATACAAGGCATGTATCGCTAGTTTGGAAGCCGCCTTGGAACTAGCGGCAAAAAGGTTAGACGTAATTGGAGACTCGAACCTAGTTGTGTCTCAAGCAAAAGGAGACTGGAAGGTTAAAAAGAAAAAGATGAAGATCTATCACCAGACCTTGGATGTTCTGATACCTAGGTTTGAAAAGCTAACTTTCACACATCTACTAAGACAGAACAACGGGTTCACTAACACCTTATCAACTATCTTCCATGATAGACATCCCGTTTGGAGTCCGGATGCATCCGATCATCATTGAGCAGAGATATACGCCAGCCTACAATACTATCGCCGCAATAGATGAAGTTCAAGATCAAAACCCTTGGTACTATGATATCTGGAACTTCTTGGAAAAGGAGGTTCATCCAGGAGGGGCAAATACCAAAGACAAAAGGGCAATACGGTTGATGGTCGTCCAATTTATCATCTGCGGAGGTAAACTGTACAAGAGGGGTCATCTGGGAATGCACAAGTTGTGTGTCGAAGCAGAGGAATTAAAGCGCCTAATGGAGGCCATCCATGGAGGGCAGTGCGGAGCGCACATGAACGGAGTAATGTTAGGCGAAAAGATTCTCAGGCAAGGTTACTACTAGTCTACTATGGTGGAGGATGGTATCGGTTTTGTTCGATGATGCCACAAATGCCAAATTCATGCCAATTGCATGAACATCCCGCTATCGAAGCTATACAACATGACTTCACCATAGCCTTTCTCTGTCTGGGGAATCGACGTCATCGGCGCAGTCATACCGAAAGGGTCAATTGGGCATGAATATATTCTAGTGGCAATTGAGTACTTCACGAAGTCGGTGGAAGCTCAATCCTACGCAATGTTGAAAGCAGCGCATGTGGCTAAGTTCATCCGAAACAACATCATTTGCCGATATGGAGCCCCAAACGAGATCATTTCAAATAATGATTCCCATTTCAAGAAAGAAGTGGTGGACTTGTTGGAGAAATACAATGTGGCTTTCCATAAGGCATTCACATAGTGGCCATAAACCAACGGAGCTGTGGAGGCCACCAACAAGAACATCAAGCATATTTTGCAAAAGATGGTTGAGACCTATAGGGATTGGCCAGAGAAATTGCCATTCGCACTCTGGGGCTATAGAACTTCAATCCGGATGCCTACTGGGGCAACCCCTTACTCTCTTATTTATGGTATGGAAGCTGTTCTGCCAATCGAAATAGAAGTGTCGTCGCTGCGAGTTATGGCAGAGTATCAGATAGCAGAGGCGGACTGGCAGCAGAACAGGTTTGAAAAACTGATGTTATTTGATGAAAGAAGGCTGAAAGCATTGTACCATGTTCAAGGTTATCAACGTAGGATTGCCAGGGCTTTTAACAAGAAGGTTAAGTCCAAGAATCTCAAGGAAGGGGATTTGGTGCTAAAAAACAACTGAGCTCCCATCCATGACCCTAGGGGCAAGTTCAGACCCAATTGGACTGGTTCTTACATCATCAAAACTATCTGGTCTGGTAGAGCTGTTATTCTCATGGACCTAGATGGCCTAGAATTTTCCCAACCGATCGACATGAACAAGTTGAAGAAATACTATCCCTAAGAGGCTCGCTAGAACGAAAACCTGGAAAGGCGACCTAGGCAAAAGTTAGAGCACAAAAATTGAAAATAAAGAAAAACTGAGCTCGCAAGGTTGAAAACCCTAAAGGGCGGCCTTGACAAAAGTTAGAGCTCAAAAAGAGAGAGTTAATACTCGAGTGAACCCGAACCAAACTACATAAGGCCTAATTCCCATCTTCGGGATACATAGGTAACTTCATCTTGAAGTCCGACCGTAAACACCTCCAAATCAACTGTCCTGCCCATGTTTGATCATGTCATCTTCGTCTATTCTTTATCTGAGAGTTTGGTTGTGATCTTTATTCTGAGAACTGGTTACAGTGCTGAGCAGTATTATTCAGTCAAGGGACAATTTGCGATCTTCAGATTCGGGGTTGTACATCTCAAGGATAGATTCTGTGTGCGTCAAATGGTGATCCTTATCAAAAATGGTTTTGAAAAGTTTTGATAAAAGTTAATTTTTGCTCAAAATTTACGTTCTACAACTTAGACCATTTTTGGACCAAAAGGAAAATTTTCAGTGCTCACAACTTTAATTTTATTGATTTCAATGCAAAGTTCTCCAACTCTCGATACCAATCAAAGTTACTTTTATTACATTCATAAAACTTGAAAAGTAAGATCAAAGCAATAAACTAGGGGCATAGATGAGTCAGGTATTCCTACATCCCTCGCTTGTGCTTGTGGAAGCTTCTGATGCTAAAGTGGGCCCGGTTTGTGCCTCATCTTCGAGCCAAGTTAGGCACTCACCGGAAAGGGCACAGCTGAAACTAGGGGCAAGAACCAGAAGCTTTCTCGTCCTCCAAGCAGTGAGGTACCTTGCCAAATGTGAACCTTGAACGGCGAATGAAACCGGGTACTCTATCCCCTCCTCTGGGCAAGTCTAGTCATGTCCAAATTGATGTCTGAATCAGAACAAAAAGTAGAATACACAGTTTGTAAGGCCAATCAGCTCAATGCCAGGTCATCGAGTCATGCTGTAGCTCATTTCGGTCAGGTTAAGCTAGGGGCAATGCCAAGCAATGTCAGCAGCAGACCTATTACACATCCAGTGGCACCACCATCCTTCATTTGGGAAATCCACTAGCTGTTGGCGGAAAAAGTATGCTCGAGTTGAGTATGTAGGGTAAGAGTCCACTACCTTCAGCTTGTCCATTAGCCACACCTGGGGAGGGATGAAGGAAAATAGAGATTAAAGACTAGAGAGATATATGCTGAGAGAAAAGTAAGAAAAGGGCTTTGAGAGAAAAACAGAGCATGAATGTCAAGTGATGTGAGGAACACATATAAGAAAGCGTGGGAAACATTACCAGAAAAAGTAGTGGACTTCCTGCAAATTTGGTGGTCTCTTGCCGGTGAAAGGTGTCTAAGCCCATCAAAGTCTTGGCTAACAATAAGCCAATGCAACTCTTGCCCTCTTTCAGGCTTTGTGCCACCTCAATTAGCCGAATGCTAAACCCGCCAAAACTAAGGGCAAGAAGGAAATGTGCTAGCATACACAAATAAAGGGCACGTTGCCGAAAACCCCACCAAAGAAGATTATCTCGCTCGTCGGCTTCAGAAAATCGATGAATCAGACTTGGGATGTCCAGTTTGTGGACCAAAGATTGGACTTCCCGCAAATTTGGTGGTCTCTTGCCGGTGGAAGGTGTCTAAGCCCATCAAAGTCTCGGCTAACACTAAGCCAATGCAACTCTTGCCCTCTTTCAAGCTTTGTGCCACCTCAATTAGCCGAATGCTAGACCCGCCAAAACTAAGGGCAAGAAGGAAATGTGCTAGCATACACAAATAAAGGGCACGTTGCCGAAAACCCCACCAAAGAAGATTATCTCGCTCGTCGGCTTCAGAAAATCGATGAATCAGACATGGGATGTCCAGTTTGTGGACCAAAGATCGAACCTCGTATAGAGTGAACCCACACATTCGTCCTAAAGCCTGGACGTGGACAAAGTGGGATTGAGGTATGATTTCCTCATCACACCAAGATTCTATTAAGGCCTAAAATTCTCCAATTGTCGGGCATATTTCTAGTCCCTCGAAGCTATAGACATGTGTGATTGGGTTCCAACACTGAATCGCGGCATAAAGGAATGGAAAGCAAAGAGAAGTGCGGCTCAAAGGAAAAAGGGCGTTTAGGCCAAAGCCACGAAAATTTACCTTTTTCGAGCCATCCAAAGCGGCTATCCAGTCCCAGAGCCTATTGACAAATAATATCTCCATTTTGAGAGCAAAATATCAAGAACTTGTGATTTTGCTAGAAAAGCAGCATGAGAGCATTATTTCTAGAGGCTGAGAAGGAGCTGAGCATGACACCTGGACAGCACTGACCGACATCACACTGATGGCCGGCCGTGCATCAGTGATGGCTGACCATGCATCAGTGAAGCTCGGCCGGGTCTTGATGCTAGCCCAGTGCAGATCTATTGCAGAGAAAACTGACCTTTGTTTTGATGGACTTCAATTGTACTTTTGATTTTTGCTTTGTTTGTACCGAGTGTTTGTTAGCTTTTTCGAGTTGTTTTCATTTTGTTTTTCCATTATCGAGTTGTATTTTATGTTTTAATTGGTTATAAGTCATTATCTGGTTCATCAATCAATTCAAGAGCAAGGCATTTACTGTTCCGAAGATTACAAATGCAAAGGTAATGTGGTTTATCATATTGTGCAAAGAAATCATTCAACAAAACTTGCCTTTTATATCTGGCGGGCCCAACCCCAATCATCATTTTATACAACCAAAATAACTTTTTCGAGTTGTTTTCATTTTGTTTTTCCATTATCGAGTTGTGTTTTATGTTTTAATTGGTTATAAGTCATTATCCGGTTCATCAATCAATTCAAGAGCAAGGCATTTACTGTTCCGAAGATTACAAATGCAAAGGTAATGTGGTTTATCATATTGTGCAAAGAAATCATTCAACAAAACTTGCCTTTTATATCTGGCGGGCCCAACCCCAATCATCATTTTATACAACCAAAATAAAAGAAAGTTTTGAAAAAAAGAAAGAAAAGAAAAGGACAATCCAAAGCTAGTTTTATAACTACATAACAAAATGAAAACAAAAGCAAAGTAAAACAAAATCATCATCGCTCTCAGTAGCCCATCGTCGCTCTCTTCCTCCTCGACTGTGGAGGAGGTGCGTCGTTGTCATCACTAGGGCTGCCCGATTGTAAGTCCATCTCCTCTCCCTCATCCTCAGGGGTCGTGGACCCGTCAAAAGACTCCTCGAAAGGCGAGCGCTGCCTCACTCAACCTCTCCCTCGATCAGCACCTCCTCGGCCTCTCACTAGGCCCTATCTCTACCTACTGGCTGCGGAAGGTCCTGCTGGCACTGCTGGCGCTTGCTCAAGCTGAAAAAGATATCAGATATCAGATAGAGCGATTAGAAGTGTACAGTATGGCAATGACAGTAAGTTACACACAGAATGTACCTCAATCCCGTGGGTGACTAAGGCAGTCTGCCTCCTCTGTACCATGATGAGTAGACGGTCGATCGTCCGAAGAAGCTCCTCACTGTATGCTTGGGGAATCTGGAAAACCATAGAAACTGAGAAAAGCAGATTGAAGAAATTGAATAGTAAACAGTAATGGTTGAGAATAAGCTAAAGTGTAGCATGGACTAGCATAAAAAGAAAGTGTACCTGCTCAATCTGTGGAGGAGGTGCATCGTTGTCATCACTAGGGCTGCCCGACTGTAAGTCCATCTCCTCTCCCTCATCCTCAGGGGTTGTGGACCCGTCAAAAGACTCCTCGAAAGGCGAGCGCTGCCTCACTCGACCTCTCCCTCGATCAGCACCTCCTCGGCCTCTCACTGGGCCCTATCTCTACCTACTGGCTGCGGAAGGTCCTGCTGGCACTGCTGGCGCTGGCTCAAGCTGAAAAAGATATCAGATATCAGATAGAGCGATTAGAAGTGTACAGTATGGCAATGACAGTAAGTTACACACAGAATGTACCTCAATCCCGTGGATGACTAAGGCAGTCTGCCTCCTCTGTTCCATGATGAGTAGACGGTGGATCGTCCGAAGAAGCTCCTCACTGTATGCTTGGGGAATCTGGAAAAGCATAGAAACTGAGAAAAGTAGATTGAAGAAATTGAATAGTAAATAGTAATGCTTGAGAATAAGCTAAAGTGTAGCATGGACTAGCATAAAAAGAAAGTGTACCTGCTCAACGCCAGGGGCAAACACAAGTCTGCAGTCCCTCTCCTTGATGGGCTCAAGTGGGATCTGCTCGATCACTCCATATGGATGCATATACATAATCTCAGTAGGAAGCACAGGTAATCCAAGAATGGGAGCAACGGCGGGGGCACCTCCAATGGGCGCATCTCTAGCCCCAGTAGCAGGAGCAGCAGCAACCTCTGGTACAGCTCAAGCCACGCCTAGAGTAAGAGATGCCATCACCCGAGTGCACAAGAAAGACATGAAGTCACTGGGCTCATGGACCATCTTGTAAATCATCTACTACCCTCCGGTAGGAGGAAGATTTGGAATATCAGGGTCAGCAATGCCCCAAGTCTGGTGGATGAATCTCTCTCCCAGGTAGTATGCTCGGCCAAAAAGGCCCTCAAACAAGATCCTCATCATGGAAGCATGCCAGGTGGTGGTGTAGGTCGCCCTTGACAATTAGGGAATACCTGCCCAAGGGTGCCAGTCAACTTGAGAAAATCAATGCAGTGTCAAATATCAGTGCAGTGTCAGAAAATCAATGCAATGTTAGAAAATCAGTGTAGTGTCAAAAAATCAGTGCGATGTCAGAATGGCAGTGCAGTGTCAGAAGTCAGTGCAGTATGAGAATGGCAATATGGTATAGTACAATGATACAACAGTACAACTATATAAGAGTAATCATATAATGTGGGAAACAGTGCAATACCAGATCTGCCATGATAGTGTCAAAGAAACGGCAGAAGTATAGAAAGGCGACACCGATCGAACCACAAGTTGTTGTACTGAGAGCATGGTACAGACAACTCAGCCGACCTCACCAGAACTGGGGCCAATGAAGTGAAATATGTGTAGACCTAAAGTTGCAAATCAAAAGCAGGTAAATGACATGAGAAAATGAATCAAATAAGAAAGTAATGCAACAATGAACAGAATGTAAAGTATATCAGAAAGGTGAGCATAAAGTGTACCTCCCAAACCCTCCAGTAACCACCAAGTGAATTCGCCTTATGGTGGGAGACAGAGCTCATGTAGCAGTATAAGGTGGCCAGACCTGCGCCACCCCTGTCATAATCTGCCACTCCAGTTGTAATCCGCCACCCGAAGAAGATGTACTAATGCTCCTAGAATGTATAATCCCACGGTATTTTCCCTGTTTGCAAACAGGGTAGTACCGAGAAGATATATAAGGAAGCCACGAGTGTACTGGGCAACCTCATCTGTAGCGGCTGGCTGTGTGCTGGAGAAATGCTCCATGAAACAACTGTAGCATACCATCCCATGGCTAGTAGTGTCCGGGATCGCCTCGAGAAGCTGGAGCTGTGCATCTCTGCACTGAGTCATATCTGGATCGAAAAGGGACTGGGCCACCGACCCTAACCTGCAGACCGGTCAACATAAGAAGTCATACGAGGTCAATGTCATCTCCCTGGTAGAAGAAAAGTGAAATGAGCTGGTGGTGTCCTACCATCTCTCCATTAGGGCCCCATAAAGCCAAGAATCAGCCCTCATCTGTATGAGCCCAAAGCAAAAGGGCCCAAAGCCAGCAGCATCTGCCAAAGTGTGAACCTCTGTGGAGAGCCACTCATACCAACGCCGGGGACCAGAGATAGAGCCATAGCCGCCTATCCTCCTGGCGATCACCTATCAATTGGAAGTTTTATCAGTACATGTGTAGCAGGGATAAGTGATTTGTTCGTTGAGTTCAACATTTCAATACGTGTGCAAAGTAAAATAGGAGAAGAGTTGTGTACCGTGGAAGCGTTGGTAGAGATATGCTGCATGGGCTCTCGCAGTAGAGTATCCTCATCCAACCCAAAAATAAAGCCCTCAAATCTCAAGATGCCGCCAGGAGGTGGCACAAGTGTACACGGCTAGTATGTGGCCACATCAAAAGGCGTCTCAGCAAGGG
This sequence comes from Camellia sinensis, assembly GCF_004153795.1. Classification (NCBI taxonomy): domain Eukaryota; kingdom Viridiplantae; phylum Streptophyta; class Magnoliopsida; order Ericales; family Theaceae; genus Camellia; species Camellia sinensis. Next base: position 293,427 of record NW_021028633.1, read on the forward strand.
GAAGCAATGCAACGGCTTCCTCTGTGTCCATGTCTGCACCAAGGGTAGCACCAACACCTATGGCAGGCTCTGGAATCGGAACCTCGTCACTAGCCATGGAAAAAGTGAAGAAAAAGTGAAGGGGATGAGTGAAAGTAGGTGAAACCCTAAGTTTCAAACCCTAAGAGAGAGAAAGTGTCCCTGGTAGAAGAAAAGTGAAATGAGCTGGTGGTGTCCTACCATCTCTCCATTAGGGCCCCATAAAGCCAAGAATCAGCCCTTATCTGTATGAGCCCAAAGCAAAAGGGGCCCAAAGCCAGCAGCATCTACCAAAGTGTGAACCTCTGTGGAGAGCCACTCATACCAACGCCGGGGGCCGGAGATAGAGCCATAGCCGCCTATCCTCCTGGCGATCACCTATCAATTGGAAGTTTTATCAGTACATATGTAGCAGGGATAAGTGATTTGTTCGTTGAGTTCAACATTTCAATATGTGTGCAAAGTAAAATTGGAGAAGAGTTGTGTACCGTGGAAGCATTGGTAGAGATATGCTGCATGGGCTCTCGCAGTAGAGTATCCTCATCCAATCCAAAAATAAAGCCCTCAAATCTCAAGATGCCACCAAGAGGCGGCACATGTGTACGCGGCTAGTATGTGGCCGCATCAAAAGGCCTCTCGGCGAGTGGAAGCACTGCAGCGGCTTCCTCCGCCTCCATGTCTACACCAAGGGTAGCACAAACAGCTATGTCAGGCTCTAGAATGGAAACCTCATCACTAGCCATGGAAAAAGTGAAGAAAAAGTGAAAGGGATGAGTGAAAGTAGGTGAAATCCTAAGTTTCAAACCCTAAGAGAGAGAAAGTGAAGAGGGGATGAAAAATCAAAGGAGAATAAGAAATGTTTGGGAAAAAATGTGAGAAAATGAGGAAAAAACAAAGAGAAAACCCAAACCTCAACCTAAACAATTTTCAATCGATTCAAAAGAAAGAGGAAAACAAGTTGTTTTAGAAAATTTTTGTGAGGATTGTTGGGTAAACTTAAGAAAAAGAGGAAATCTAGAGAAAATGGAGGTTTAGAGAGACGGAGAGGGGATTTTCGACCTAGATGGTGATCAAAATGGGAGCTTTTTGTGTTTTAAAGTGCCACAGGTGTGGCTTTTTACCGAACTGTCTTTTGCCACTATCGAAGGCTAGCCGGCGCTATCGAAGCCCAGTCGTGCATTGCCGAGGCCCGGCTAGCCTTTGGTGATTTCTTTTTCTATTTTTATTTTATTTTCTTTTCTATTTTGTGCTGATTTGTGTGTTAATAATTGATTTTATTTTATTTTATTTTGTTTCATCATTATTTTAATTTCTGTGTTATAGTTTTAATAATTGATTTTATTTTATTTTATTTTGTTTCATCATTATTTTAATTTCTGTGTTATAGTTTCATTTTTTTAATTTTGAGTTTTAAATTTCGGTTTTGATCATGAGTTTTGATTTAAATTGAATAAGGAGTTGTATGTTTAACATAAAATGAGCGTAAAAAAAAAAACAAACCAACAAACAAACAAACAAAAACAACAGAAACACAGAAAAGTGAAAAATATAAAAGAGTGGAAAAGAAAAGAAGAGTAATTTCTGTGTTATAGTTTCGTTTTTGATCATGAGTTTTGATTTAAATCGAATAAGGAGTTGTATGTTTAACATAAAATGAGCGTAAAAAAAAAAACAAACCAACAAACAAACAAACAAAAACAACAGAAACACAGAAAAGTGAAAAATATAAAAGAGTGGAAAAGAAAAGAAGAGTTGTTTTTATTGTGTGAGCACATTTCTTTTGATTTAGTTATTTAACTGTATTTGTTCAAATGTGTTTGGACCAAATCAAAGTTTAGTCTATCGTAACTAGACGATATTGTATGTACGGTTCATTCAGAAGGTTCCAAGTAAACTCACTCGTGCCCTTCGAATCCCATCCTTCCACCTTTTCTCTCCCGTGAGATGCATTAGGATTGTTTGCTTCGGTTAAAAACATTGTGGTGTGTCCCGGTGTTCACACCACCTCTTCTCTTATCTCGTGACATGCATTAGGATTGTTTGCTTCAGTTAAAAACATTCGGGTATGTCCCAATGTTCACACCACCTCTTCTCCTCTCGCGTGAGACGCGTTAGGATTGTTTGCTTTGGTTAAAAACATTCGGGCACGTCCCGGTGTTCACACCACCTCTTCTCTTATCACGTGAGATGTGTTAGGATTGTTTGCTTCGGTTAAAAACATTCGGGTGCATCCCAGTGTTCACACTACCTCTTCTCTTATCACGTGAGACACGTTAGGATTGTTTGTTTTGGTTAAAAACATGCGGGTGCATCCCGGTGTTCACACCACCTTTTCTCCTCTCGCGTGAGATGCGTTAGGATTGATTGCTTCGGTTTAAAAGATTCGGGTGCATCCCAGTGTTCACACCACCTCTTCTCTTATTATGTGAGACGTGTTAGGATTGTTTGCTTTGGTTAAAAACATTCGGCTGCGTCCTGGTGTTCACACCACCTCTTCTCCTATCGCGTGAGATGCATTAGGATTGATTGCTTCGGTTTAAAACATTCGAGTGCGTCTCGGTGTTCACACCACCTCTTCTCCTCTCGCATGAGAAATATTAGGATTGTTTGCTTCGGTTAAAAACATTCGGGTGCGTCCCAGTGTTCACATCACCTTTTCTCTTCTTGCATGATACGAGTTAAGATTGATTTCTTTGGTTAAAAACATTCGGGTGTGTCCCGGTGTTCACACCACCTCTTCTCCTCTCGCGTGAGACGCGTTAGGATTGATTGCTTCGGTTAAAAACATTTGGATGCATCCCGGTGTTCACACCACTTCTTCTCCTCTCACGTGAGATGCGTTAGGATTGTTTGCTTCGGTTAAAAACATTCGGGTGCATCCCGGTGTTCACACCACCTTTCCTCTTATTGCGTGAGACGCGTTAGGATTGTTTGCTTCAGTTAAAAATATTTGGGTGTGCTCGGTGTTTACACCGTCCTTTTCTCCGTCCGCGCGCAACGCGTTAGGATCTTGATTGAGACATCGGGTGCGCCTGACAGTTATGTCACTCTTCACCTTTCCTGCACGTTGCGTAGTTGAGCTTTAATTTTTCTTACATCCTTTCTGCATGAAATGTGGTTTGGCTCGTGATTCTCACGTGTAGCGTGTTCATTTACTTACCTCTTTTCATGTTTGGAATTGTTGTGCCTTATTTCAGTTTGTCTAACTGTGGCATTTTCTTTGCATTGTAATTGCATTCAAATCTTTCATTGCACAGCCTCATTGCATGATCATAAATTATATTCTTGCATCATGTATATCATTTTCATCTTGCCCCAGAACTACGCTGGTTTGATTCCTTGCAAACGGATATGTACGCAGCCTGCGGGTGCAACAATTTTAATTTATGTCTTGCTTTCTTTTCCAAGTCTTGTAGCCTTGTCAAAATGGGTCGTCTCTGGGCTTTGACATTCACTCACGTCATTTTATGACTTCGAGCTCTATCAAAGAGGGGTAACTGCAGACACTCCATTTTTGACCGCCCACAAGACTCAGATGCTTGGTTCAATGCACTCGATGATGAAAGTTGAATTGTGAATTTGCAGAGATTCAGAATCAATTTGGCTTCCGAAACAACCTTACATCTTCACCATTTACCTTGTTTGAACCCATGAGTTTCATTTTTGGACCATTTCTCAGCCTGAGTTGAGTTTGGACCAAAAAAATAGGGGAGGCCATCACGGCCCAGCCGTGCATAAATGTCCAGCGGTGGCTATGAATGGCCGGCTGTCCTTCGATGGCGATAAACACTGTTCTGGGCAGAAGGCCGTCAACTGTCCATTTTTGAAGATATTTATCACCTTTTGAGCTTGAATTCTATAAAATCGAAGCTTTAGGATTGTTTTGAGGGTTGAACAAAATTGTAGAAGTGATATATACATCTTGAGAGCTCTTGACTCCTCCTTCTTCCATTGCAAGGCACCTTTGAGCTAACCTAGCTTGCTTATACCACTTATACACACCATATACAACCCTGTATTACCACCCTAAAGCCTTGGTTGATCTTGGAGAAGTGTAATTCAAGCTTGAGAGTGCATTGAAACTAAGTTTAAAACATCAACAAGAAGTTTACTACTTGAAAGGTATAAGCTTGTTTTCTCTTATTTTGCCTTTATTTCTATCATTTACTTCATACTTCTTGCTATTTTGGATTGTTTTGAGCTTGTTTGAAGTGTTTGGAGATGGTTTTGAAGAGTTACCAAAAGGGTAGAGAAAGCTTGCTCTTTCTATACCATTATTTATAACTCAAACCATCTCATTTTCACTCATTTTCTTTGGTACTTACACTGATTTTCAAAGGTTTGAAAAGGTTAAAAACCATGTTTTGAACCTTCAAAAGTGGAGGGGTTAGCCACCCTTCCTTATCCTTGTTTACTAGCCTTAATTCTCATCTTTATTGTCTAGCTTTTCAACCCCTTTTCTTGCAAGTTTTACCTCTGATTTTCATGTTGTCTAGCTTTTCAACCCCTTTTCTTGCAAGTTTTACCTCTGATTTTCATGTATTTAGGGTTGTTTTGAGGTTGTCTAGGTCTTTGCAATTAGTTCATGCCTTGTTTAATACACTTGTGGTCCCATTAAGTTGGCATACTTCTTGTTTGCTATGCTTTCTTTGTTCATTTTCCATGTTTGGAGCCTAAGTTTACTAATTAATCAATCATTCCATATCTTTCATTCTTAAGAATAGTTTCAACCAGTTGGGGTTGTTCAATGCATGTAAAGGAGACCTACACGTAATGGCTTAATCTCTCCGGAGATTCATCGTCAACGGTGTAGTCTCCTGCTCATGTTTTAGAAGGACCACTTGTTTAACATCACTTCTTGTTTAGAGGAGTTTAACATCACATTTGGACAAATGGACTAATGAATGGCAATGACTAAAACAATCGGTTTAAAACTTGGATCAACACACTTAAAGAAAACGGCTTAATAGCTTGAGCTTGGCGGGACACTATGCCAAGTTTCTTGTGTCAAGGGTCATCAAGCATCAATTCATGGTGTTTTTGACGTCGTTGACGTGTCTCAACTTCCTTTTTTTAAGTTCATTCCATGACAAAAAGGGAGGGGTGGTCCATTTGCATTAAATTCATTGATTTTTGGTCCAAAATGATATCTGAGATCATTAAGCAATCATATCGCTCATTGATGGTATTGGAGTCAATCCCAACCTTCTCTTGAGGCTTTCCTATGACAGAGAGGGAAGGAAGGACAAACAAAGCTTGAAAATGCTCTATCTGCACTAATTTCACCTTAGAGCACAGAAACAGAGTTTTGCACCAAATCAATTCACGGCCGGTCCTCTTTAGGCCCAGCCGGCCATTAGTAATGCACGGCCGGCCCTTGGTGTGCAGTGCAATTTTGTAGAAACAAAGGCAGTGGCTGAAGGTGAAATAAAGACGACTTGGGCAGACAAAGTAGCTTTCAGCCTCCATCCATCTTCCTTGTTGCTCATGACGATGCTGATGACGATGCCCCTGGACCTTCGTCCAGGAAGAGGATGAGGACAGATCCCCGGGCCCGAGACTACTGACGATGATCTAGATTGCTGCTTTTCTTCTCTTTTGTACTTTTTCTTTTTCTTTTTTCTTTGCTGGTAGTTAGATTACCCTGTACTGCCACAGGCAGATTTTTGTTTTCAAAGCTATGAACTTGAAAAAGATAATGAAATGAACAGACCTTTTTACTTAAAAAGTGTTACATTTACATATCTCATGTATTGCATCGTATCACATCATGTTACACCTTAATGTGAATGGAATTGACCTGTTGTTTGAAAATCGAGCATTTGTACTGTAATGATCAGATAACCAGACGGCCTCATAACAAAACAGCCCAAGCAACATACTGCTCGAACTGAACGCACAGCCCATACTCTGTTAGGGATTAGTCTGCATACAGCCCCTAACACCACACTCGGTTCATTCTGCACACAGCAAATCCTAAACAAAAAGCCCAAATCTGACAAGACGGACCATGAAGGTTGAATCCACCGAATTTGAAACACACTCAGATGCGATCTGAAAACCCAGAGGCTTCGAAGAGGCCCGCGTTTTCTTGTTCACACTTATCGGGGGTGAACCCTGCAGTTGGTATGAAGGAACCAGATCATGTTTTTGCACAAATGTGGAGAATAACACAGCATTCTGAGCACAAAACGATCAATTTTTGAATTTGAAGAAGGGTTTTCAACCGGGTATTGAGCCTACAGCTGAGCGCAACATACTGTGACCCAACAAAAGGTACATGACCTAAACACATCGAGTAACACTCGAAAAAGATTCGAAACAAAGGTTGAGGTAAACAAAACAAAAGACACGACATACAGACGCGTTAACGGAGACGGGGGACCTCAGATTGCGAGGAGCCAGTTTCTCTAGGTATTGCTTCCCACCCTTTTCTCATTTGTGATTCTCACATCACTCTGGCACTCAAGCTCGATTTTTCTCTCAAAACCCTTTGGCTCGCTTTTTCTCTCAACTTACACCTCTCTATTCTTTATTCTCTCATTTTTCGCCCCTCCCCAAGGTGATTAATGAATGAATAGGAAGTTGCGGGTTCATGCCCAATGCCGTTAGCTCACAGCTATTTTCTCCGGTGGGTAGAGTGCCCTCCTGGCAAGTATATTGACGACGGGGGAAAGACAGAACGCCTGACTCAACTGTGCCCCTAGTTCATCATTTTGACCATTTTTGTTTTGGTTTTCTATTAAAACAATTTTGACCAATGTGAGAGTTAGATTAACACACTTGTTCGATTTTTGATCTGAAAACCATGCAAGTCTGACTGTGAGCACTGAAATTTTTCCTTTTTGGGTCCAAGAAAATGGTCCAGTTTTGGAAAATGAAATAATTTTCGAGAAAATTGGTCAACCTCAGTAAAAATTCTCAAAAACTATTTTTGCAAACGACCGGTGCTAAACAAGCGCGGAACTTGCCCTCGAGATGCACAACCTCGGATCGGAGGTAATGGAAAATTGTCCCTGGCTTGAAAAGGGTGGATGGCAACGGAAAGTTGTCCCTGGTTTGAACGGCGACATCATGGCAACGGAAAGTTGCCCCTTGTTTGGATGATGCCGCAACAGTCCGCAAACAGTCTTCATTGGTGGTGGTCGAACTCTTGGACGCGGAGATGACGAAGACGGTCATAATCAATATATGGACACAGTCACTTTGGAAGTGCTGGTGACTGGACTTTGGGATGAAATCGAAACCATTTTATGGACTGAGATGCTATGAAAGCGTTGGGGGCTGGACTTCAGAATGAAGTTGCCTACGTATCCCAAACATGGGAATCAAGCCTTACGTAGTTCCGGTTAAGGTACACTCGGGTATTTTAACCTTCACTTTCCAGGCTCTAACTTTTGCCAAGGTGCCCGATGCGGGTTTTCGACCTTGTGAGCTTCTTTTCATTTTCTTTTTTCTAGATTTTTTTTTATTTTTCTTTTTTTTGTATCTTTTCGTTCTCTCTTTTTTTTTCTTCTTTGATTTTATTTCTTCTCTTTTTTTTTGCATTTTTTGTATTTTTCTCTTGCTCTAACTTTTGCCTGGGTCGCCCTTCCGGGTTTTCGGCCCAGCGAGCCTCTCAAAAGGGTAAAAGTGTAACAAGTCCATGCCAAATGGTTTTTGAAGTGGAAGCCTCTCTGTGTCTAGGAGAACGACTGTTGTAATGATTTGCAGAAGAATCCACCATGGCTGCTCCACGAGCTTCTTCTGGTGAGATCTCATCTTTTGATTCGACTTTGGTGCCTCTTGTTCGAGGGCTGCTTCAAAACTAGCCACACGGGCCTCCTCTGAAAGTTAACCGTTGAATGTTCCGAATGAGTTCGAGGTTCAAGACAAACAGGTCGAATCTTGAGGCTGAGAGCGATCCTAGGCTGCACAATCTCAAGAGCGATCCCACACAAGTCTTCACAGGGCCGCGTAAAACATTTGTTTTTGAAAGTTTTTAAGAAAGCGACAAATTGCTCGCGCCGAAGATAGTGTGGAACCAATCTGGATCAAGCTAGGGTCCTTCTCAGTACTCACGCTAACAAGCATGGTTTCATTCATTAAGGGCTTAGCATGCCTCTCCTTCTCTCAATTGATCAAATTTTTGCAAAACCAGAGGAATTCCTTTCTCTTCGTTTTTTTTACTACAGTGTTAAAAAGGTTTTGAAAAACATAGGTCAATGCAATGATTTTCAGGGCACAAGAGAGCAGGTGGAATGCACGGCCGTCTGATTCAAATTCTCTGGCACAACTAGCCCAAAACAAACAATAAGCATGGAAACATGATAGCCGCAGCTGTTTCATTCAGGTTTCTCGGATGTAACTAGCTCCACGGCAGAGACAGATTCAAAAAGAAAGCAAAAATGTTAAATACAAAAATGGTGTTCAAGGCAACAACCCTGGAATTACTCGATATCCTATACAACGGGACTGACTCGGTACCACAAGACAGACCCAAAAACAAAAAGACTGACTCAAAGCAAAGAGGCAGACTCAAAAACAAAACAGAGAACTGACTCAAAACCCAGGCCAGAAGCTACACAACTGCATTTACAAATGCTCAAAATAGTGCGTGCCAGACGCCACATCTGAAATACACCGAGTGCCGCTCGCAGGTGGTCCAACCCCTTATCACATACTCGCAGTATCCTCAAAGTCCAACAGCTCGGTGGTAACAAACTTCGCCGAGGTAGGTGGAAGAATGACCTCATTATCGATCAGATCCTGCACTTCATGGCGAAGGCGGAAACAGTTGTCGGTGGCGTGACCGGTCTGTTGGTGGTACACGCAGTACAAAGCAGCATCATGTGTGAGAGGGAGATTCTTCGGGAGAGGCCGAGGTTCAAGGGGTTTGAGGTGCCCCCTTTCGGCAAGAATCTGAAGTGCCTTAGACAGAGGCATGTAGAGAGCATGAAAGATCCTGCGCCCTCGGGGCAGGTACTTTGAAGTCTGAGTATTCTTACTAGACGCACAAGCAAAAGGCGAGGGCGACTACAGAGAGTACGTCCAGACCTACATTATGCGGCCTCTGAGAGACGCACTAGCAAAAGGGTCGGCAGGCACTGCCTTAGCTTTCTGATCTTTCCCAGGTGCAGGGTTGGGAATAGGAGGAACTGTTCTGGCATGACGGGGCCTATCCCGATTTTCTGACTGACTTGAACTACCCTCAGGTGGAGTGGGGAAAGCATCCTCCACAGTTTTTGCCACAACTGCGGATATCTGTTGCTTGTTCATCCCCCCGGCTTTCAAAGCCTCGACTGCCCACAGCAGTTGTTCAATGGGATCGGCATCTGCCTTCATTTTGTTCTTGTCTCTGGCCTCAGCCTGGTCAAGGGTTTGGGTTGTTATTTCAGGGCAAAGCCCAGTTGTTGCTGACACGTCGTTGCTGTAGCTGGAGGCAACCTCTGGTTGACTGAGCTCTATCACAATCTGCCCCAATAGCGGGGGCTCCTGTGGCATGAAATTCCCGGCATACGGTACCACTGGCGGCGAAGCCGACATTCCATAGGCCAGATCGGCCACGGATCTCTGGAGGTCACCAATCATTCCCATCAGCTCGAATGTAGTGGGCTCGCGAGCCTGATACAACTGGGGGGTCCAGACCGGCTACGCGACAGGCAACTTGGGCGGATGCGATACATCAACATTGGTTTCATCCCGCAGGGTGATCCCTTGATCTAGCGTAGCCGTCATAATCACAATCTCTTTTGAATTCTGCGTCATCATAAGTCCGCTGTACTAAACGGTGACTGACGGATCAGATATCTGTCTTACCTCAGCAAGGGGGAACACTAGCTACTCTGTATCAATTCTCTGAACCTCTGAACCTTGAAAGGAAAAACAAACAGCATTTCAGCCCAAACAGATCAAACACAGGTGTAGCCGAACAACTGCACTCTACTACTGATCACTGTTCCCCAGAACCACTGTTCCCAAAACTGAACTTGATACCCGCAGATAACTGATTTCTCAACAATACTGATACTGGTGCCCTTGGGCCTAATACTCAATCTTGCAAACTGGTATGTACGTTCCTGTAGAGATACACTCTAAAGCACATAGCAGATAAGTGAGAGCCAAAACACCCCTATGTTGGGGTAGGGTTTCCCTATCCTATTTTGTCAGGAGCTAGGGTTTCACTACGACCAGTTCGGACTCGATTTGCGTCACGGTTCTTAATCTGAACCAAAGAGTCCAAATCCGGCAAATCGTTTTTGAGAAACAGATTTTTAAAAAGAAGTGCCAAACATGGACTACTTTGCCAGATACAGAGTTGTCACCTAAATATTTTATTTTGAGGAATTTAGGAAACCCTGACTCGGTGCCAAAGGCCACGTGTTCGTCATCACCAAAGTTGCCTCGGCTCGGGAACTTGGGTACGATTGGGGAAGGTCAGCTATGAGCACCCCCTCTCGCCCGATCCGAAGATCGGCCTCTACTAACCATGATATCCGTTTTTGAAAACGTTATGTGTTCTTATCCTGATTATTAGCCTAGAATTACTATGTTATGCGCATGGCAAACAAGTATAGACTAGGTTGCCTAACTTGGGAATAAGCATTGCATATCCGTTTGTTTTGGAAAACGTTTTGGAATTTGCTACTCGCAAGTAGGCTAAAACACGGATTCCAATGAGCTATTCCAACTCAAACAATCCAACCTTCATCCACAGGCATTCAAGCAGTTATATCACATAAGCAGCTAGCCTCATTGTAATACCCCTGTTCTGTATTATGCTAAATTGGTCCTAAAATTGTTTATGGTTATGTGTTTAGCATGATTTTGTGTGCCATTACATGATGATATGTGATTTTGAATTCGTATCTGTTCACCGTAGGATTATCTGTTTGAATAATCCGCTTCGGGAATTAAATTGAAGTCCTTATCGGCCACAGAACCCGAAATTGATTATGCCACTGTGATTGGCATAATTTTTAGAGCCTACGGTGAAATTTAATTGAAAATTTATCCTGGTCAATTTAAACTGATTGAAATGATAAATTAAGTACCCCATTATTTTATATTATTATATTGACTTAGTGGGACTTGATATATTTGAGCACTACACCTTATTTCTCTCCCTTAGCTTATTTTGGCTGGTTCTTGAACTCAATTGAGAGGGAGAGCCGACTATAGGGAGGGAGAAAGAGGGATTGTGCAACTTTGGTCTTGAAACTTGGAGATTGGAAGTCTAATTCAAGATTTGATCATAGATTGTGAGAATCAAGCTCCTAGGTGAGTGATTCTTGGATTATAATTGAAATTTTGTGCATGTCCAAGTATTTTTGTGGAGCATGATTTTAAATTGGTTTTGATGGGGTATGATCATGCATCCATAAGATTACTTTTGAATTGCCATAAGTTGCAAAATCTAGCATGTATCATGTCAGTTAAGCAAGGATTGAAGTTAGATCATGCATGTAAGCTTGGTTTTGTTGAGTTTTGGCACCATTTGCATCTTTGAAATGGAAATGAAGTCATGATGGCCTTGCATGTTGAATAATTAAAGATATGAGCTTGAATGCATGAATTTGTTATATTGGTGATGGGTTGATCATGTTTTGGGACATGCATGTAGGTAAATCAAGAAATTGAACTTCATAATGCTATAATCTTGCAAGGGGACCATGTTAGTATGAGTATATTTGAGATTTGGGCCTTTGCATGCGAGAATGGTAGCTGGGAAATTGAAATGAAACTCAAGAACACGACCTGGAATTTCCAGAATTTTGGATTCCGCTCGAGCGGGGGAAGTGCCGCTCGAGCGGATAAATCGAGCTCCCAGCACTTTTTGCAGACATGGTTCCCGCTTGAGCGGGGGAATTTGACGCTCGAGCAGGGAGCTATGTAGACGGGCAGTACGCTCGAGCGGCCGAGTTCACGCTTGAGCTGGAATTGAAGGCAACCAGTACTTTTGCAGACCTAAGGGTCCGCTCGAGCGGTGAAGTCCACGCTCGAGCGAGGGCCCTATTTTCTGAAATCCTGTTCTTGCATTTTGTGTTCTGTTTTCCGTTCTCTTTCACTTGCAAGCACTCTTAGGCATATGTCAAGCATTGTAAATGAGTTAATGAGATAATAATAAAGCCTAAAGAGGAATATGTGAATTAAAGAACGGATTGAACTGTTAATGACCCTTTTATGTTCATGAAACGTGTAGGGTCAAGCTCCAGGACAAATCCACAAGCCGATCACTGTGAGTAATATCAATATTCGAAAGCTTGTCAATGTCCAATTGTTATTCCCTTATAAACTTTATGAGTTGTTAATTGGGATTGTGGACAAAACCTGACAGGAATGAATGAATGGACCAAAGGTCGTTTTGATATAAATGAATGGACCGAAGGTCGTTTTGATGTGAATGAATGGACCAAAGGTCGTTTTGATATAAATGAATGGACCGAAGGTCGTTTTGATATAAATGAATGGACCAAAGGTCGTCCTGATGTAAATGAATGGACCAAAGGTCGTTTTGACACATGTGAGTGGGTCGAAGGCCGTTTCGACATGAATGAGTAGGCCGAAGGCCGATTTGACATGAACGAGTGGGCCAAAGGCCGTTTCGACATGAATGAGTAGGCCGAAGGCCGGTTTGACATGAACGAGTGGGCCAAAGGCCGTTTTGACATAAATGAATGGGCCGAAGGCCATTTTGACATAAATGAATGGGCCGAAGGCCGTTCTGACATAAGTGAATGGGCCGAAGGCCGTTTTGCCATGAATGGAAACCCAAATGGACCAAAGGCCAGAATGTTGGAACTACAGTTACTTGATTTGCATTTCGTATAGTCGTATATATTTGCTAATTAGAAGTATGAATTGGGCCCAAGGCCGTTTGGAGCATGTTGTTCTACATATTGTTATGTAACTGTCATACTTGATATTATTCACTGGGCTATCGCTCACACTCATTCATGTGTTTGTAGGTGAGCCAAGAGAAGCACAAACCCAGCCCCAGCGAAGTCTGCTAGGGACAACATGAGTTTTGGGAGAGTCAGCCTTGTCCCTCACGCATGAGACCATCCTTGCCCTTTTATTGTGTACTTATGTTTTGTCTTGTTGGCAAGGGCCTAGTGTATGTCTGTACATAGTCTGTTATAGGTTGACTCGTTTTGGACGATCCTGTCTGTAATGAATTTCGTGAAACTGTATTTTTGACGTGGGTTATTAACATATCTGAGCATGGTTTGTTTGATGTGCATATAAGCACAGC
>NW_021028633.1:307146-382518 GCF_004153795.1 Camellia sinensis
TGGGAGACACCACCGGCTGAGTAGAATGGCCACCGGCAGTAGTATGTGATCATCGGCTGTTGGTGAATCTATCGGCCACCAATGGATTGCCGGTCGGCACTGAACACTGCCGGTCGGCACTGAACACTGCCGGTCGGCAAAGAATGTCTGCAAAATCTGTTTGACAGCAGCAGAGGGCAAGGCATAGCATGGCAATGAAATTCAAGCAATGTATGCACCAATCCTATCCCTTATCATGTGTATGACTCAAAGGGACATGGTCCTTGGTTCTCAGACCATCAATCGCGCATTTCAATGCATGATGGCCCAAGAGACCAAGTTGTGCATTTTCATGTCAAATGAAATGCAAACCAAATAAGCACATAAAGGCCCAACCTCTATCACTTGACTTCAAGAGGCAAGGCATGCATGTTCAATGCGATGCAACCTAAGCATGTTAGCCAATATGCAACATGGCATAATAGAGAGCATACAAACATGCAATGCACATTAGGTGCACAAACTAAGCAACAAAGCAAACAAGCATGCCACAATTATGCAAACCATTAGGGCATGCAAGACGTAATCCAATCACGCAACATGCTAGCAACTTGACCAATGGAATGCAAGGCGAATGCAAGTGATTTCAAGCATGTAACATGTGCGACCAAAGCATGCAAACATGGGATGATGTAACAACACTTGAATGACATGCAGGGATGGACTTACACTAATTGGACAGCTCTAAGTTAGGTCCAAAACAGTGGCCAAAAGCTTAAGAAAATGGGACCAAACACACATACACACATGCACATGTTAAGGCCTAACGCTTAAGCATCAAAGGACAACTTTTAAGCACACTTAAAAGGGAAGAATCATGGACATATGGCATGCATTATAAGCCTTGAAAATCATGCTATAAGAAGTGCCAAACCAACTTAAACAAGACGAACATTAGCATGCCAATGGTCCAAGGATTTAAAGCAAGTCAAAGGGGACTTAAACTGTGGCTAAGCCAACCAAGCCTCACAAGGCCAAGAAGGCTTAAAACAGGTCCAAGGCAGACCTAGACCATGCAAAGGGACCCCCTAGATGGCATCTAAGTGGCTCAAATTCGAAAGCATGCGCAAAGGCCAAAACATGGAGCATACAACATAAGCTTTCAAAGCATTAAAGAGGTGTCCAAGGCAAGCATACAAGCATATCAAAAGGACTGAAATAACATGGAAATGATCCCAACCCACTAAATTGAAGCAAGTGATGCATGCAACACACACATACATTTAAGGCCAACAAACCAAAAATGCAAAGGGGCTATATAAGGTATTCTTGGTTCGACCAAAATGGCTAAGGACAGACCTTAAACATGGCAAAATAAGCACAAAAGCTTCACAAAGCTAAGCCTAAAACATGCTAGAACAATGGTTTACAACCTAAGGCATGTTAAGGCAACAAAATAGCATTACAAGGCATGTATGCTAAGCAAGCATGGTGTACCAAAACCAACAAAAAACAGAGGCATATTATGACATAATAAGCACAAAAATCAGCTAAGGCATGGTCAACGTAACATGACCTATAACATGTGCTCCCTCTATATATGCCAAAAAATGTCCTTTCAAGGAACAACATAGGAAGGGGTGGCCCTCTCTTCTTGGGACGTCAACCGCACGCATCCTTACCAACTGAAATCCCTCAATATACAGTGTGAGGATCCCAAACACCAAAGTCCCGGAGCTCACTCAAAATGGCACAAAATGGAGCCTGTACAAGGACTTAACGAGGCGTCCAAACAGCCCCGAATCACAAAACACTCGTAAGACAAACTATTTAGAGTCTAAAATAGAACATTTTATGAATAACAACTAAACACAAAAAAGTGTAAGGAGGAAAAAATACATGCAAAAAGACGGATGCCAAAAGGAAGAGTAGTTTCTACCCTTGAAGACCCTCTTTAACAATGGACTCCACGCGAGCTTTTTTAGGTTGAAACCCAGCTTCAAACCTCCAAAAACAACCCTTTGCCCTCAAATAACCAAGGAAAAGATGTGAAGGTAGTGTGTGTTTGTGGTACAACTACGTATGAACAAACACACTAGAACACTCAAGGAAAGAAGTATAGAGAAGAAATATATAAATTCCTAAGCCACTAATATCAGAGGCTCTCTAACTATGTATTCACCTAAATCCAAGACAGGAACTCTCTCTTATAGAACTCTCTCTTTAAAGGTCATACTGATAAGGGAACCTATAGGATTGTAGCGAGAAAAGTTGGGCTCACAGCTAACAACTGCCCCAATACTACTAGTAAGAGGAAAGAGGTGGCATAACACTGGCAAATATCCTAAAGACTTCATAACATACGCATCAAATTCCATTTTGGCAAATAAATGGCCGACGGCATCAAGAGAGTGCCGACCAGGCCAATAAATATTGCCGATGGCACAAAATCCACTGGCCGGTGCGCCTCGAAGCCTGGCCGGTATGTGTGGGGAATGCCTCAACAAGGCATTTCCCTGCCCACCTCCAAGGCAACAACACAGTGTTTGGTGCAAAACCAGACACAAACACGGTCGCAGTCGCAGATGAGGCAAGGCGCGCAACCGAGACCTCCGGGAACTCAAGACGAACACAAACAAGGGTAATCACCAAGTGTTCCAATGGTGACGTCCAAGTCTTGAGGACGGTCAAAAATGGGGTGTCTACACAACCCTACGTCTTTCTCCCTTTTATTTATCCGCTTTTGATGGTTGGATTAGGGACATGTTTCAATTAGTATACCTTATGCTTGCATCTATTCATTTGTATTGCATGCACCGAGGCTCGACACATCATTCAAACTCCATTGTTGTTTCAATACTTTTTTTGAATACGTGTTTAACCGCATGTTATCAAATTGCTTCATATGCCATATTGGTAGCCGAGCATATTAATTGCATTATTTCATGTGTTGTATTAGACACTTTGCATAGTTAGGAATCATGTATATTTTTCTAACTCATATCTTCTTAGCTTGGAGTGCTACTAGGTGAGTTTTTAATGCTTTATCATATTTGCATGATTGTGAATGTTTGCATGTCTAGCATGCTTACCATGAGGCCAAATGCTTACTTGATAAACTATTTGAATGCCTGTGGATGAAGGCTTGTTGCTTGAATTGGAACGATTCAATGAATGTATGTTTTAAGCCCACTTTGTTGAGTGACAAATCTGTTTTAAGCCCACTATGTTTGGTGGTAAATTCGCAAACTTTAAGCCCACCTGAGGTGGCAAATTCAAACCCTTTTTTGCAAGCAAACATGAATTGAATTGTTCCAACTTGAGCAAATTAGTCTATACTTGCTTGTGCGCATCACATAGTAATGCTAGCCTAATAACCGGAACAAGAACACATAATGTTGATAAAAAAAATCATATCATGATTAATAGAGGCCGATCATTGATCGGGCGAGCAGGGGTGCTCAATTCATGACCTTCCCCTCTCGTACCCAAGTTCCCGAGCCAAGGCAACTTTGGTGATGACGAACACGTGGCCTTTGGCACGAGTCATGGGTTTCATAATTTTTTCCAAAATAAAATATTTAAGTGATGACTCTGTATCTGGAAAAGCAGTCCAATTTTGGCATTTTTGATTCCAAAATCAATTTTCCAAAATGATTTGTCGGATTTGGACTCTTTGGTGTTTATCAATTTCATATTGCACTTGTGAGATTAGATTCAAAACCGCGGGAGTTTGAACTGTAGGGCTTTTTTTTAAACTTTCTGAAAGGGGGGCACGGAAAAGCTGAGCTACAACATCTCACTTATAGATCTGTCACTTTAATCACAATGATCTTGCAAGGCTTTTATCACTTCTTCTTGTCTGAGAATATCTTGACTTCGAGTCCCTTCCGCTATGGATTCTCCACTCCAAGGACTGTAAAGCTCTAATACCACTGATAAGCTAAGAAGAGAAATTTTATTGAACAATAGAATTCTTTTTACAGAGAGAAACATACAAATTACAAGAAATCCCCCCTGTTTTATACCTACCTCAGTCTAACTAATTGACTCCAAAACATTTCCCACCAATCCCTAACTAACTATAACAACTCCTAATAGCATAACTAACTATAACAAACTCCTAACAACATCCTCACTCTCTCAACTCACCTCTCTTATCAAAAACATCCAAAATAACCAATTGAGCACCAAAATTACATAACTTGCATTATTTGAAGAACAATGCACAAAGCAAGCAACATGCTATGAAAGTCAAAGAAACTTACCCGGATTCCACTGCAAAGTGTCAAATATGCATGATATGAATCAAATAGTACACATGAACCTAAACATGCAACTAACCAAGCAATCATGACCCTAAGCCCGGTTTAATGGCTACTAACCTAATTCAATGCAAACAAAGCAATTAACACAAAAAACTAAATGTGAAAAATATTATATGATGATTAAACTAGGCATCATACATGTAAATATGGAGATTAAACTAGCCTAAACATGCAGCAAGTATACAACTAACTAAAACATGCAAAACAAAGCAAAAACAGGCAAGATTACTAACCCAGATGATGATTCGTGCTTCCTAGCTCCCTGTTCATGATCTACTAATAAAAATATGATTAAATCATATTTAAAATGCAAAAACAGAAGAATTTACCCTCTGTTTTGATTATCAAACTGAAAACCAACCAAAAAACGAAAAAAATCTTGCTTGAAAGCTTTCCTCAGGTTTAGGCTTTGCTTTGATTCACTTTCTTCAAACACTAGATCTAGTTTTACTTGTAGAGAAACTGTATTTAGATCGTATTTTTGAAATTTAAGGTTGGCTAGAGAGAAGACACTCCAAACTCACTTAAAACACTTCAAAATTATCTAAAAACTTAGTCCTTCAAAGAAGGGGGTAGGGGTCTTATTTTTAGGCAACGGGGGAAGGTTCTTGAACACCCTGGGGTTCCTCCATCACTTTCTCCTTGAACCTCCCGATAAATTTGCAACCAAAATTCACTCAACATTGCCGATAGGTTGTGCGGCCACACAGTTTACTGGTGTAGCTTGTGTAGCTGTGCGAAATATGTGTAACCGCGCATACGACCAAACCACCAAGTGCAGGCGCATGTTCCCTCGATGCATGTAAGCCATGCATGCATACATGCACAGGTATGTGGTTCTAGGCTTTTGAACTCTCATTTTGCCTAAGTGGGTCTATTTGGCTCTCAATTGAAGTTTTTACACAAAATAGATCAATGGTTTTGAAAATATTCATCAATTTAGATTCAAGTAGATGTTTTCCTCTAAATGGGACCAAAAATTTAAGGTTTGGATAAAAATAGATTCGGTGGCACAATGGTCATTTTTACAAAAAAAAAATGGTTTTTGGTCAAAACGGGATGATACAACAACTTGCAACAACTTCAAATAGGGTGATTCTACTTACACCACTCTTTTACCTCTTTACACCGTCTATCTCATTATACCACTAAAAAAAATATTAGATTATCATTACACCCAATTTATTACCAAAACAAACCCTAAGGTAAAAAAATCTTCAAAACCCATCGCTTCACACCGATACTTTTCCAATGTTCAGTTGCCGGAAACAATAGATCCCTCCAACATTTTGTTGCTATACATTTTCAGAGTCACTTTCTCCTAAACAATGTTTGTTTAATTTGTGCTGGCTAATGCTAATCAATTTGAATTACTCAAGTGCCACGTTATCGGATATAATTGTTTTTCCCAACATTATGTTACCGTTCAATTGGATAATTTCAGTTTGCTTTACAACAAAGCCAGTGGAGCTCATATTGAAGTGCTTGTTCGGTCACACAATGCGAAACAATTTACAAAACTTCAGTGTTATAACACCAGAATAAGTTGGTTTGTCCAGCCTTTTGTTCCTATACATTTACAGAGCCACTTCCTTCCAAATAATGTGGTAATAATTTGTGTCAGGCCTACTCGGTAATAAAATGCTAATGAATTTCAATTACTCTAGTGTCTTGTTACCAGAAAAACTATTGTTTCCCAACATTATGTTACCGTACAATTGGATAATTTCAATTTGCTTCACAACAAAGTCAGTGGGGCCCACTGTGAAATGTGTATCCGGTCACACGGCACTAGACAAATTACATTTTTCCAGTGTTAAGTTACTGGAAAAAATAGATTTGTCTAGCGTTTTGTTGCTATACATTTACAGAGCCACTTTGTTCCAAACGATAATTTGGGTTTGTTCGGTAATACAATGTTAATGAATTTGAATTAATCCAATTCGATAAAAAATATTCATAAATCAAACACGCATCTATAAAATCATACACAAAAAGTATTCATAAAATTTTTCATAAAAAAATCAAGTGTACGAATATCCATAAAAGCATCCATAAAATCAGTCATTATTTGTATCCATCAATCAAACATGTTACCACAGTTCTTCTATATCGATTGTTCCAGTAGTTACTACGTCAGGGCTAATAAGAGTACGGAATTGATGAATACGGATAGTATATCCTTTCTTCCATCCATTAGCACACGGGTGATGAAAATGAATCCAATTATTTGCTATCGGAGGTACTGAATGACCAGGTTATAGATAAACCCATAACAAAGAAATCAATAAATAGAATTACAAAATAAGACATGGTAATGATCAAAGTAGGCTCGGTAGTTACCTGCACAAAATAGTTTCCATTTACAAATCCTATGAAGATATCTCTTCGATCAAGTGTTACAATCGGTACTAATCTAAGTGGTAGAAATGTCAAGCATTGTTGCATGGATAAATGACAAAGAACGACTCAATAGTATGATGCTATCAAATGGCCCATTTCGGGCATAGTCATCCAATGATTAAATCCAGGGCCAGGTTCGAAGTAGGATAAGATAGAGTTAAGGTCATCAACCCTTTCTTGTGAACCAAATAGTTGCACGTAGTGCACTACATTCAAAAGTCAACAAGTTGCACCTAACTTGTTGCCAATCATCTTCACCTAGACCAATCAATCTAGCTATTGCCCTAAAACCACAATTGCCATCTGCTTATGCATCTTTTATGTAACGAATTTATGGTCGTAACTTCTCCAAAAATTGTTCGAAGTAAGAGATATGATTTGTTGATTGTGCCATACAGACCTACATCACAAATATACAGCAATGGATATATGAAATAATTAAAATGAGGCTGAACAACTATTAAAATAAATTTTGTACATAGTTACAAGTTTTCTGTAATTACATACATTATTGTTTTTTGCCTTCTTTTGTTGCAGTTGCTTACGAACTAGTGCAGTTAAGATGGTAACACCCTGGGAATAACTATATTCCCCAGATAGTACAAACTCAAACGCAAATGGCTCACGTTTAGTAGATGTATCGATTTTGAATTGACAACGACCGCGACCTTGAGTGTCAGTCTTGAGTTCAGGTTCCATAAAAAAATATACTGTCTGGACTAATTAACTCCCTCAACTTCTTTAGAAGGATCACTTGTTGCGTCTCGTCAATCATTTGGAATTTCTCAATAAAAAAACCAGTCTTTGTTTTGCAATCTAGTTCCACAAAAGCACTTTCTGAAACTGGAAGAATATCTAACTTCCTCCAATGAGGATTTATGCACGAGAGGGGAATCAGTAGACCTTGTTGAAAATACTCAACTATTTCCTGTGCACATGGCGACCCATGTGTACGTCGCAAAATGCAGCCACATGCAACAACATTTATTCCCACACTATTCGATCTCTTTGACTCTATCAATATTTTGTCCAAACGACAAATTGAAATAAAACCACGTAACTCAGTAAACTCAGTAGGTATGTAGTTATGTTGGACTATAATCAAACTCTGCTGAAATGAGGCTTTAATGTCTGCATGTTGCAACTCTAACAAATTGTGTATTTTGGTCCAACATGTCTCAAAACTGCCTTGACTTGATCAAAATTGGCTCTTCAATTTATCATGAGAACTCTCCGCCCTACAAGTATATATATTTTGGTATTTAATATAAAAATCAAAAAATTATAGCAATTCATAAATGTAATGACCATAATTTACCTGTTTGTAGTAGTATTTCTGAAATGCATACTATTGTATGTCCAAGCTACAACAAGTTTTTCCTTGTATGGCTCTAACTAATTGGTAGTAACATACTTAATAACTTGAGAATACGTACTAAAATCGGTCTTCAGATTGAAGATTGGAAAATTGTTCATTGAATTCTGTTTCTATTCTAACCAATACCAAAGCACCCCAACTATGCATGAACTTATCCCATTTATCTTTCGTCTCAAAAACCTTCTTGCACTTCATCAAAACATTCTTACTAATATGTCATCTACATAAAAGATTAATGGCCATAGGTAGAACTTTTGATATGCCTTTCATCAAAGCCAACTCTATATCTGTAATAATGACTTTTGAAAAAGCAATATTCTCCATAATAGTACGCAATACGCCTAAAACCCATGTATAGTTGTCCCCCCATTCATGACTACAATAAGCAAAAGGAACTGAAAATGTCAAGTCCCTTGATGTTACCCCAACAATCTCTAAGAGAGGGAGTTGATACCTATTAGTCTTGTATGTGCAATCCATAATCAATACATGTGGAAATGCACGTAACAACTCCAAACTAACTAGGTGTGCACAGAACAAGTCAGTCACCATCTCTCTATCATCACATCGATGCCACTTAACATAATTTTGAATCAACAATTGCCCCAATAGTTGTTGCATCTGTGATCTTTCTGCCCTCTGTACTACTCGATATCAATGATGTGCATTGTAGATTGTCTTCATTGTTGTCGCATTAAAGGCATCACTTTGTTTCAATGTAACCAATATCTCTTTTGGCCGCACCATACTCTTTGACATGTCAACTAATAAGGGTGTTTCCTCTTTAGATAATCTGTCAACAAATGAGTGCCCTTTAAGATGTTTAGCAGACGGATGATTGTGCACTCCGCATAAGACATGTAATATCTACTCATCATTTGTAGGTAATTTTTCCCCCCTTAATAGAAATGGATTTCCACAATTTTTAGAACCTATCAACCTCAATTGTTCCCCCTTGATCTTCCTATTATCTCTATAGTAACCATGAGTCCACTAATAATGCAGTACTTGCGTTGTTGCAATGAGCATAAGTATAATCCTTCCACGAAAAAAAAAAATGAAACTAAACATACATGGCAATGAGTAGCCGAAGAAATTTAAAAAGTCTGGCTTTATATTACCAGAAATGTATCTTTTATTCGTAGTTGGATACCAGACTTATATTTTTTGTTCGGCAGTTTGATACCAGACTATGTTGTTTTGTTCGATTTTGAAATACCGAACAAAAGTCGAAGACCAGCCTAGAAAATCAAAACAAAAACCTACCAAACAAATAATATCTCTTTTGGCCGCACCATACTCTTTGACATGTCAACTAATAAGGGTGTTTCCTCTTTAGATAATCTGTCAACAAATGAGTGCCCTTTAAGATGTTTAGCAGACGGATGATTGTGCACTCCGCATAAGACATGTAATATCTACTAAATGGATTTCCACAATTTTTCCCCCCTTAATAGAAATGGATTTCCACAATTTTTCGCAGTTGGATACCAGACTTATATTTTTTGTTCGGCAGTTTGATACCAGGCTATGTTGTTTTGTTCGATTTTGAAATACCGAACAAAAGTCGAAGACCAGCCTAGAAAATCAAAACAAAAACCTACCAAACAAATTTAAAAAAAAAAAACTCACCATTTTACTTTTTTTATGGTTCTTCACCACCGTTTCTTCATTTATTGCTTCTTTGATGATCAAAACACTATGATTCTTATTTTTTCAAAAGAGATGCATAAGAGAGAAGAAAAGTTAAGAAAAGACAAAGAGGAGTAAGGATTGAAGACTAAGGGGTGTAAAGAGATAAACAAATATATTTAATTTTAGTGTTTTTTCCTTAAAAGTAATTTCATACATGGATAAAATAGGAAGGAAAAAAAAAAACTCATATGGAGGGTGTAAAGAGGTAAAGTAATTGTGTAAGTAGAATCACCCCTTCAAATATTTTCAGGGATGGAGTAATTACCGTCTTGTCATCAAAAAGCTTTCAATTGTTCAAATTCTTAGGGTTAGTAAAAAATAAAGTGTCTACAAAGATAGTGCTCATAGATCTATACAGAGAGAATTTAAAGAAGCCATTCATGCCTCGTTAGAGAGAGAAAGTTGAAAAGACGGCGACGAAAATCGATAGCAAATAGCTGCCCCAATCATATCTCCATTCACCAAGTTACTCAAAAACGATGGATGGACAAATGGTTAGATGATTAGATGTTGATAATGTTGCCCCCAATTTGATACAAACGAGGAGATAAAAATGGAGTTTACACATCTATACTATTATTAAAAGCCAACATGAACTTTGGTCTCCAGAAGCCTGGCTTAGAAATTTTTTTCTATTTTTCCTAAAATGACCATAACTTCTTAAATAATTATATTATTCTTACACTAATATCAATTTGTAGTTAAAGGTAACATGATAAATTCAAACCAATCAATTCCACTACCCCACATTTCCAAACTGCATAGTAGTTCTAAATCAGTTTCAATATCTTCGAATTTTATTTTGAACGATTGAAACCTCAGGGGGACAAAAACATTATTAAAAACAACTTCTTCTCGATCTCTTCTTCTAGCTAGCGAGAGCACAGCAACGAGGCTCCCCTGAGGGGACGACGACACACAGAGGAGTGAGAACCTAGAGAGAGAAAATACCTACATACAGATTTGCATATATATATGTATATATATATGTATTTATGTATATGTAGAGAGAGAGAGATCATTGTATTTATGTATATGTATATATGTAGAGAGAGATAGCGATAGAGAGAGAGAGAGAGAAAGAGAAAGAGAGAGATCATTGGTTTATTGAGTGCTTCTGGATAGGTATCGTTGTCTTCACTTCTACAAAAACCCACCATCATCGACAAGTCTCTTAGAACTTTGACAGGTGATGATATTGGGAAAGCTTATTGAAAATGTTTAGAGTTGCAGACCAAGGGTAAGTAATGGCATTGCTGATATTGACTTTTGGAGGGTTGTTTGATTGGGTTTTGTATGAATTAATTCTTTAATAGTTTTTATTTTTTTATTACGTTCATTGAAGAAATAAAATAAAATAATAAAAAGAATTGTACAAATTTTTTATATATATTATCTTTGTGAGTATATTTTTATTTTATTTGAGATAATGCAGAAGTATATGAGAATGTGTGTGCATATATCATATCAAATTCAGAAAGAAAAAAAAATATGTAATTGAATATATAAATTTAAAAAAAAAAACAAATTGAATGAGGATGTATTAAAATTTTTATCAATTGAAAAGTATTGTTCCTTAATTCAATTTTCATTGACTTAATCGCATAAATTATTTTCTAAATTGCATACACATCGCGTGTGCCTCAACCGCTAGTGTATATATATATATAGAGAGAGAGAGAGAGAATTAGAGAAAATAATGGCTTCAAATTGAAATTGAAATGCAAATGCAGTGATAAATAGATAGTAGAAAGAAGAAATGAAATTAAGATGATATCAAAATTCGAATTTACGCAAAATGCAATGGGAATGAGAGGGGAGCCAAATAAGTGACCAATTTGGCCGGTGGGGATAAAATAAAAAAGAGTTTAGCTTAGCAATAATAAGGGTAAATGGAGGTAGTGACTGGCTGAGAGGGTGGAGAAGTTATTGGTTGGTTTAAGAGTAGCATTATGTGATGCTCTACATTGTTGTGATTTGTAGAGAGGATAGGGCCTATGATTTTGTGTTAGGTGATTAGAAAATATGAGAGGGCATGGTGATTTGTAATTCACCAAAGGCATAGTCACATAATGCCCCTAGACCAATCAATAATTTTTCGAGAGGGTGGGCATTTTAAGGAATAAGAAAAACGGACAATTCTAATATACATACCCTTGAAAATGGTGTACCATATGTACCTCTAGTTATGTCATTTTTTTTTTCTTTAATTGAGATCAATTTTCATTTTTAGTTATAACTCATAAATTTTTTGTTATGTCTCATATTACATTTAGTTATGATAATTTTTTTTAATTACAATTCAAAAAATATGAAATTATATCTACTTTTATAAAGTATATATAATGCACACTCTTTAAAGAATTTAGCAGGGCCATGTCTTGGTGGAAAAGGATTTGGGAGGGGTTGGGGTTCTAGGAGCTCTAGACACCTTTTTTCTCGAAGCATTTTCAAGGCTTGAGAGAGACTCATGTAAAGAGGATGGAAATTTCGGGCTTCGGGCTGAGTTGAAGTGGTCGGTCTTTGGCTATTATCAGCAAAAAGGCTTTTGACAGGCATGGTGGCCGTGTTTACTTCTGAGCATTTCACATCGTGCTACCACTGGTGGTAGCATTGGAATTACAAACAACATTCTTCCTTATAAGCTCATTACCTTTCACAATGAGCCCTTGTTTGATGGCATCTTTGATTTGAACCCCAATTTCATGGAGGTCCATAAAGTTAAATATTATTTTCTGCAATATCTCAGCTTGCCTGGCCATATCTTGCTACAACGAATCTACTAATTACTGAAGATGGATCAGTAAAACCTCTAGATTTGTCGCAGGCTGATCCATGATAAGGGTAGATAATCGTGCTCTGAATAGAGGTGATCTAGCTGGTAATTGCCGGAACAGTGGAACCGATGAGCCCTGGCTGGCCTTTCTTTGTCTTGCCTCTAGCGAAGGAAACACTGGTTGCCTTTGAGCTAAATCTCTGACTTGACAAAGTCTATCAACACAAGTCCAAAGTACCTAGGGGATATCAGAGCCTTCTGAAGCTATGGTTTTAGGACTACATAACAAAAGAGAAAACATGCAGCACCTCAGCCTCATTTCACTAGAATGGATATGATCACAGTTGAGTGACTGTGCTCTCTACTGAATTCTGCCCCAAAACAGATACCAACTTGGCAACTGATATGCACATCCCTGTACAGTTTCACTGTAAAGCATATACCAGTTAAGTGAGAGCCAAAACACCCCTATGAGGGGATAAGGTTACCCTATCCTAGTTTTATCAGGAGCTAGGATTTCACTATGCACAACAAGTGGCTTCACACAATCCTGCATTCGGGTAAGCAACCTATCCTAGTCTGGAACAGTCTCTATGGTTTCCGATATGCAACTAGGCCGATTGGTCAAAAAGGGTACCTCAGCAAGACTACCTAATATACCTCGCGCACCTAACACCGAGAAGTGAAAGGAGGATCAAACGGTACAACGGTATTCCAGATCCAAGGGTTGTGTTCCCATCGTGGCAGAGCCCGTAACCGGTCAGCCTTTTGGCAAGTTTTTCCAAGAAAGCCTCTGGCAAACCGTTCAAGAATAGTAGATAGCAAACATAGTGACTTAGGCGCACCAATGCAATTGCAAATGCAAATGCAAAGAAAGACATAAGTGTAAACAAAAAATCATATCATAAGTTCGAGTCAAGTTCTCTAAATCCCCAGCAAAGTTGCCAGAAATTATAGCTTGGCTTTTTTCGCACCCCCTTTCGGAAGGTTTGAAAAAAAGCCCTATAGTTCGGACCCCCGTGGTTCTGAATCTAATCTCACAAGTCCAATGTGAAACTGATAAACACCAAAGAGTCCAAATTTGACAAATCATTTTGGAAAATTAATTTTGATTCAAAAAGTGCCAAAATTGGACTGTTTTGCCGGATACAAAGTCGCCATCTAAATATTTTATTTTTTGAAAAATTTAGGAAACCCTGACTCATGCCAAAAGCCATGTGTCCATCATCACCAAAATTACCTCGACTTGTGAACTTGGGTACGAAGGGGGAAGGTCATTAATTGAGCACCTCCGCTCATTTGATCAAACATCGACCTCTACTAATCATGATATGATTTTTTATAACCATTATGTGTTCTTATTCCGGTTATTAAACTAGTTTTACTATGTGATGCGCACAATCAAGTATAGACTAGTTTGCTCAATTTGGAATAATTCATCTCATGTTTGTTTGCGAAAATTGTTTGAATTTGCCACCTCAAGTAGGCTTAAAGATTGCGAATTTGCCACCAAACACAGTGGGCTTAAAATATGATTTGCCACTCAACAAAGTGGGCATAAAACTTACATTCGTTGAATCGTTTCAATTCAAACAACAAGCCTTCATCCACAGGCATTCAAGCAGTTTAACATTTAAGCACATAGCCTCATGGAAAGCATGCTAATCATGGCAACATTCACACTTATGTAAGTATGCTAAAGTGTAAAACTCACCTAGTACTCCAAGCTAAGAAGATATGAGTCAGAAAAATATGCATGATTCCTAACTATATTAAGTGTCTAATGCAACGCATGCGATATGCAATTAATAGGCTCGGCTACTAATATAGCATATGGATCGATTTGAAGAACATGCGATTAAACACGTATTCAAAGAAGATATTGAAATTGCAATGCAGTTTGATTGATGCGCCGAGCCTCGGTGCATGCAAGACAAGATGAATGGATGCAAGCATAAGGCATGCTAATTTGAAATATGATCTTAATCTCAAAAGCAGATAAACAAAAGGGAGAAAGACGTGGGGTTGGAAAACATACACACACGCACGCATACTTATTACAACATTACGCCCTCACGAAAGAGGGTCGAAATGAATAAGCTAATCAACTAGCTACGCTAATTAAGCTAACTAATTATTACAAACCGAATTAATTAACTAATTACAAAACGAAATTGAATAACTAGTTAAACTAACTAATTATTTATAACTCTTAATTAGCTACAACTAATTAATTACAACATGTATTTGATCTAATGCTAATTAAACTAACTAGCTAATACCGGGAAGTGAGGAATGCATGCATGCTCGATTCTTCACCCGAAAAGCCACTGCCTTGCTGCTGAGAGCCTCTGTTTGCACATATGAACACCAACAAAGCTGTCTACTTTCAGAACATCTCTGCTCCACCTTACCAATGCACTGTGCAAATTTCATGGATGGCCGACAGGGGGCCGGTCGGCCACTGGTGATGGTTGTTGGCCACTGCTGGTTTGAACCTCCTTGCTGTAACAGAGAGCAAAATAGTGTATTTCTCAAGGGTTGTTTGTACTGTATATCGCTCCTTATCATCGAAACAAACTCAAATGAGTGATACACTTAGCTCTCAAACCATCAACCAAGCAATTTCATTGTATGATGGCCAAAGAACCAAGTTGTACAAGTTCAATAAATGCACAAACAAGACCAAATTGACCATCACCCTATCATGCATGATCAAAAGCAATGGAGACCTAGGAAACTTGACACATTTCATCACTTTGAGTATGAAATGTCCCAATTCTCCTTGTGTTCAATTGATGTCCGATTGAACACATCAAAACAAACCAATTCCTTATCTTGCACACTTTTAGTTTCTACTTGTTTATTCATTTTAACTTACCAATCCATTCTTTAACCAATTAAGTCCATTGGTGAGAAGTCCTCTAAAGGGAAGAAAGTGTCAAACAAGGGGTAGTTTAAGGCATGAGAGAAGCTTCATGTTATTGGTAATGAACCCTCAAAGGAGAATTAAACCATTAAGCATGAGCCTCAATCTCAAGCTTAAACAACCTTGAGGTTGAAACAACCCTCAAAGAAAATGAAAATGTGAAGAAATGAGGGAGATTGCAGAGATTATAAGCGCTGAAATTATGTGAGAAAAAGCACTAAAACATGCAATCAACTCAAACCAATGGTGGTTAAAGCCTTAAAACACCAAGCTAGTGAAAGGACTTACACTACAACTATGCAATACAAGACTCAAATAGCTTAACCAGCCAAAAACAGAGTTACAACAGTCCAAAAAAGAGCCCAAATCATTCTGGAATTAAGCTACAAATTGCTAGAAAAATAGGCTAACACATAGAGCTATCTAAGCTAGCAAACAAGACACAAGGAGAGGAGGCTAACCCCTCCTATTTTGAACTTCAAAACATGATTTTAGCCACTGAAAATACTCTGAAATTCAGTAGTTAAAAGCTCAAAAAGATGATAGTGTAAAGGTGGGAAACACAAGGGTAAAGGCCTTGAAAGCAAGGTGTAAAGAAGGGTGAACCACCCCTCAACCCTTATTGGCTTTAAACCACAAGTTTCAACCCAAAAAGATAGAGTTTATACAACCCAAAAATAGTACCAAAAAAAGTGCTGAAATGAAAACAAAAAGTACCTAACACAATAAGCTAAAACATGGCAATTTAAGCTAGTAAACAAGCCAAAGGAGAGGTTTCTAACCCCTTCATTTTTGGGACTTCAAAATCACTTTTTAGCCTCTGAAAACTCTAAAAATCAGTGGTAAAAAGCTCAAAAAAAGTTGACGAAAGAATGGGAAATACAAGTGGAAAGGCATAGAGAGCAAGGTTTAAAGAAGGGTAATTAACCCCTCTACCTTTAAGAGCCTTAAACCACAAGCTTCACCTCATAAAAAAAGATTTTGAAGAGCTTAAAAACAACAAGAAAAGATGGAAAACAAATGGTGTAAAGATGGTACAAAGGCAAGAGAAAGTATACTTCTTGGAGAGAAGTGAACCCTTAAGCCATAAACCACAAATTTCCACACTCTCAAGTGCTTGAAGAGCTCAAATCCAAGCTCAAATCACCTCAGCAAGAAGCTCTCTATGTTTGCTTTGTTGCATTTGGGAATAGGCTATGCAATTTTCCAAAAAGAGAGAGAATTGTAGAGAAAGAGAGAGAGAGAGGATTTTTCCAAAAATATTTCACTCCTAAATGTTTTCAAACCTTGAAAGCAAGAAGAGAGGCCTTCTATATATAGAAAAATAGCCCCTTAGGTCAAAAATATCAAGGCCTGGACAGCTGGAGCTTTTGGGAGACAACTGGCACAAAATATCTAGCTTTTTTCACCATTGGCCATCAAGCATTGTCGGCCATCAAAAAACTACTTCTAGGCCCGACTTCAAACGGCCATAAATCCCTCATTCGAACTCCTTTACAGGTCATTCTTGAGCCTAAATTGAAGGCCTAGAAGTCTACTTTCCAATGGAAGTGGCCTCACATAAAAATTATAAGTATGTTAAGAGATATGCCTATTTTAGTAAAGGTTGCTCAGTTTTTGCTTAATCGGATGGATGCCTAACTTCAACTAGCCATATCTCCCTCATACGGACTCGGCTTTAGGAGATTCTTGAGTGTAAAATGAAGCCCCGGAAGTCCAATTTCCAATGGTGGTGGCCTCACAACTTGAGTCCAAGTGTACAAAAAGATAGACCTGATTTAGTAAAGGCTGTCCGGTTCTCTCTTAACAGTTTATGCCCAGTTTCTTCCTCAACTAGGTTTCTTCCCCCCCCCCTCTTATTTTTTTCAACTCCAAACCTCTAAATTAGATATTTTAAAGATTTTTTCAAAGAGTTCACCTCTCTTCCATTTATTTCCACGTTGTCCTTGCCCGGTTTACCGAAAAGTGCAATTTTTAACAAAATACAAGCCCCGGAACATCGTAAAAAAAATTTCAAAAATATTTTAAAAGAGAGGGTTTTAAGGTCTAAAATGATTTTGGTCCAAAATAGGGTGTAAGGCTTGGATTTAGAGCTCTTCTTGCTAAAGAAATCGAACATTTGCATAGCACAACTTTCATCATCGAGTGATCAATCAGTGGCGTCCAAGTCTTAAGGGCAGTTAAAAATAGAGTGTTTACAATAAACAATTTAAATTATCAAAATATATTCAAGAAAAGCTCCCAACAAACCTCATAACAAGCTTACTGTGCTGTAAGACACAATAGCATCCCCACATCATTATCATATTTCCATCCTCATATTAGAAGATAACTGAACAAATATCCATCAATAAATAATGTGAAATAATACTTTCAACATCACCAAATAATTTCTCCAATTAGAGAGAGGGTTACAATAAGTTGTAGTCAACTGTGGCTCATGTTGAGTAGGGTTATTTTGAGAATTAATTTTTTATTTTTTTAGAAAAAGACGTATAAAAATATGAGAGAGAATTTAATTTTTTTTTATAGTGACTTCTAACTTTTTAATTATTTTAAACTTGTGGTCAATTCCAGAGAACAAATCTTAAGTTGATTTTCATTTTTCTTTTTTTTTTTGGGGGGGGGAGGGGAGGGGAGGTTGTTTGATGAACTTGTCCCCTAACTTCTTTTTTTTTCTTTTTTTTGTCTCCTACTTGTAGACGTTGTAAGTGTATTGGCGAGTCTTGTAGGTTCACCGTAACTCTCACTTCAACAATTTGAACTAATTATTTTCTTTAATTTTATATGTAAATTATTCATCCAATAATTATAACTAATAATTTTGTAAGATTAATCTAAAACATAAAAGGTTTATTTTTAAAATTATCTTTATTATTATTTTTTGCAAATAAATTTGATCAAAATATGTAGATATATTCGTCGGATCAATTCAGATCATCAAATGTAGTGGGCCCCACGAAATCCACCAACACCCTGATCCATAAATGGACTAGAGGAAATCCAAATCTTTATTTTAAAATTTTTTAATTAGAAACTAATTTCCTATAATAAACATAAAAAAAGAAACAAATTTAAATTTGTTTAAAATTAATTTTGTCCCACAAAGAGAAAAATCAAATGAAGATATTATTATTTTTTTTTTTTTACCAAACTAGTTTTTTATTTTTGTTTTATGGGACTTAAAATTTGACTTGGTTTGGTTTGGTTTGATTTGGTTTAGTTTAGGTACCAAACTAGATTTTTTTTTTTTTTTTTAAATAAATTTTAAAAACTCACTCAAACATTAGAGATGTTAAATGAACCCAATTACTCGAACTTGAGTCGTATTCGGCTCGTTAAAAGCTCATTTGAGATCGACTCATTATGTAAACAAGTCAAGTTTGAAAATAATTTTAAATTTGTTGTAGACATTTCATTTTTGACCAGTCTTAAAACTTGGGCGTTCTATGACAAGCCTCCAATGAAGATATCAGAAGTCAATCCAAGAAACAGTTAGGGATGGAGTGAACCAAACCTGCCCTACACTTGTTTTGGCCAAAACGTTTTTGGCACCCTAAAATCTCTTTTCAAAATGTTTTCAATGCAATGGGCACTTTTTCATTCATCCTGGCCATTCTTAATGTCATATTTTCCAAAAATGTTTAATCTGCTATTCAAAAGAGTTGGCTTAGAATGCCAGAATGAATGACAAAACTGGGGAAACTTACCAAAAAGAGCAACCATATAAGATGTGGCCAGCTGGACGACTTTTCAACAAATATGTTGAATGGCTTTAGTCCGTCGTCGCACATAATAGTCCAATTGAGCGTAATCTGGCCTTTTCTGTTTCACCGAGCATTTTTAAGGAAATACGCGCGGCACACTATTCTGCAGTTGGACATATCTTATTCGGCTCAAACTGTTATGAAGTCAACCAAATAGATTTTTGGTGAGGTGTCTCAAGGATCTTGGGATATGCCATTTGGATCTTTGGGAACTAGAGGCATATTCCAAGCCTCCAAAGCCTATAAAATGACACCCCCCCCCCCCCCCCCCCCCTTTTCCCCCCCTCCCCCCTCTTTTAGAGGGAGAGAGGTTCCAAGATATTGAACAAAAAAGTCCTCAATCCTTCTAATTAATCCCTGATAATCAAATTAGAAAATATTGATTGAGTGAAAGATTGGTGAGAATTTTGGACTACTTCCTAGATACATCTCTTTGCTTGGACATTTTCTTGGAGCTAGAAGCTTCTACTGATCAAAGGAGGGTTGGATTAGAGTTTGTGACCAGCTTGGACCCTATCTCTATTAGTTTAGAGGTAATCCCAATTCCATTCTTGCATTTTCTTTCTGATTCTATCCCTACCTCTTCTTTTGGAATTTTTTAGATCTTGAGATCATTTGTTGAATTGTTAAGAATATTATTGAATTCTTTCTTCTCCTCCCATTTCTATGGTTAGTGGAGGCTTATATAGTGACTTTGGCCAAGTCCAAACTACTTTTCTTGATTCATTATGGGTTAGAAACCCAGGCATGGTTTCCTCTATAAGAAGATACCTGTTCTCTCCTCCTAAACTTATTTTTTACATGGATTCGAGTAGTTTATATTCGTTTCCGTAGGTATGAGAAGGAGAACCCTTCTTTCTTCATCAGAGTTTCTCCCCATTCTGTATTGTTCTTGTTGATTATTAATGACGTAGAAGTTCAGGCACAACTTCCTCCTTGAGGATAGACTGAATCTCCCCTCTCATTGCTAGTTTCCATAGACTTGGGTGTTCCATATCCTTATCCATCTGTAGAGGGTGAGAGAATCCTTCTATCCTCATGGGATTTCTCTTTACTTCACTTTTTTCACTCTCCACAATTCATCATTTATTATTTATTATATCTATTGTATGTGTTGAGATGGGTTTCTTTTCTCCTATCCCTTACTTCTTTTCTCTCTCTCTACCCATTAGTTCCTGTTTATTTAGACTTAATTTTGGTTTCATTACATTTACAAGCTTAGTTTAGATGTACACATTCGAGCTCGGCTCATTATATTCTGATTGATTATGTGATGTGTAATTGTTAATTCATATGCCATTTTATTAGTGTCCAAGCCCCTAGGACTCACTGTGTGCAAATTTTGGAGGTGTGATTGGTGGATTTGGTGGTAGAGAAAATTCAAATGGGGTTGTTGGGAGAGATGGTTGATAGAGTTTTGGTGCCAGAGGGTGGTAGTGGGTGGGGTTAGGCAGTGGCAATATGGCGATGAATAAGGATGATCAGCCTGATGCAAGAGAGGTAGTAGCAGAGCCAAGAAGGATTCGGAACCAAACAGCTGGTGATGATGGTAGAGGTTTAAAGGGGGCTTTGGAGGAGAGTTTAGGGTAGAAAAGAAATGCAGATAGATTAAGCAGCCCTCAATAGCAAAGGCAGCCAGATCTACGTTGTTACCGACTCCTCCAATCATAATCCTTCAAACCCAACCCATCATCATTTTTTTCCTCATCAACCAACGCCATTTTTTGTGGGTTTAGAGAGCTTCTTGTTAGGAGCAACAATGGCTGTATTCATGGCGGTCCTTGGTGTGGTTTTGGGGACTGATCTGTGAGAGAGTAAGCATCCATGAGAAAGAGATGTATAGATTTGAGCTCAATGATAATTCAACTTTCCTCTTTCCTTGAATCACCGTTGTTGTATTGAATAGATAAAATAAAAAGATTCAGTTTGTTTTTGTTTAATTTTGGCAAATATAGAAAATAAGCTTGGTGAACAGAGAGGGGAAATAGGCTTAGCGAATTTCAACAAATAGATTGTTAGACACCTAACTTTTGTAAATCGTAGTAAGGCCCCCACTTTCAAGTTATTATAACAAAGCCCTCAATTCCTCGTTTATTCATGAAATTAACCCTAGAACCGAAAATGCATCACAGACGAACCTATATAAACTCTAATCAACCCCGGTAGCTTAGTAATCATTTTTAATATTCTAATATTAACTATTTAACTTTCTAGTTATAAATTAATCTCTTTAAAACCCTAATTTTCCATTTTCACCATTTTTGTTTGGTAATTCCCTTTTAATTCAAGACGAAGTAACACAAACAAAATTATTTTTTTTATCACTATTTTAATTGATCCTACACTCGAAATAGATATTTTAATTGGGCCTATTCCCTTACACTTTATGAAAATCTCACTTTAGCCCCAAATCATTCTTTATATATATAAAGGTACAATCCATTATTATAATCTTTTTTTCACAAAAATATCTACAATATATATGTGATTTTGTACACAAAAATAAATTAGAAAATCCCTCAAATCCTCTTCACATGCCCCCTTCCCACTACCTCCTCTCTTTTTGAAGATTGTAGAGTACTTTTTGAAGCAAATTTTATGAAAATATGGAAGAAAAGTAGACTTGTGACGACTCTGACCTCCGAACTATTATATTATATGTTTCAATAAGCTCAATTGCATAATTTTGTGTTTAATTGTGTGATTACATACTTAATTTTGTAGTTATCTGTTATTACATGGAATATTTGTTCACTTAACGACTTAGAATCAGAAATTGAAAGCCTGAACAGCTTCAGAAGCCAAAATTGGCTGGCCCGATATGCTAATTAGAATATTTAGAATTTTATGGCAACTTTCATCAAAAATTGAATCGGGCCAAAATAATTAGAATAAATTAATTGAACTTTGAGCCTAATTAATTAACTTTAATCAACCTTGATTAGGCTAAATTAATTACATCATATATAAGCCAACTCATGACTTGAACTCATTGAATATACATACATGAGCTGAGATTTTGGGAGAGAGGGAGTGTAAACTCAACACTTAGAGAGATAGAGAAGAGAATTGTGAAGGAATTGAAGGGGATTTGAAGAATTGAACTAGAGTACACTTGAATTCAAGCCTTAGGTATGATTTTCAACCTTAATCCTTGTAAATAAAACATGTAGAAGTTGAATTCATCTAGTTCATGGGCTCATTTGCATGTAATTTTACAATGGAGGCATGAATTACTTTGAATTGGAAGAATTGAGTTGAATTATGTATATGCATGCCTGAATCACCAATTTGAGTTTGAATTTCATGGGATTTTCCACATGCATAAAGCTATATTTAACATTTTTGAAGATGTTTCATAGTTTTACCACTTTTTATCTCATGCATGAGAGTTTTGAAAAGATTAGAAAAGAAATGAGTGTAACCCATAACATGCATGGTTTTAACTTGATAGCATAAGCTTGAATTTGGACAATTGGAGCATGATTTTGAATAAATGGTTTCAAATTGGAAGTGTTTTCATGTTATACAATGTTTTTTACAAGTTTTTGTACCAAAAACACAGGTTTTGGACCTTTGAATATCAAGTTTGAACTTCAAACACAATTTTGGAAATTCCAAAATTCGACCAATTCGCTCGAGCGCAAATTTCATGCTCCCAACATTTTTGCAGGCATTTGCACGGTGGCTCGAGCGACAAAGTGCACGCTCAAGCGAACCCTTTTTTATTCAGTCTTTGGCTCGAGCGACTGTCGAGCGTAAAATTCAAGCAACCAGTACTTTTGCAGAGTTTATAGACCGCTCGAGTGACGAAAGTTGCGCTCGAGCAACCACCTTTATTTTTGAACCCCCGCTCGAGCGAGGACCTTATTTTTAGCAAATTTTTACTAGCTCTTTTAAGTGCATACTTGCATTCTTATGTCATTTCTAGCATTCTTAAGCACCAATTGGACTCATATAATCATAGAACGAGTTAGAGACACATAAGAAGAGTTGAATTAAAATGAAATTGTTGCCAAATGGTGCTTCAATTGTATTTTGTTATGTGTTTTGTATAGGTGGACGTCCGAGCCCCAGTGACAACATAACCCACTGTGAGTAGTAACTTTATAAAAATATTTTCAAGTAATATTTATTTTTGAAACTGTTATTGTTCTTGGAATCAATATGCGATTGATTGAATGGTTTATTAAAAATGTTATTTTCTGTCAATAAATGAAGTTCACTTTTGAAACCGTATTGTGGCATCCATGATTATAGGCCCTTGCCTGGGGGTAACAATACCATGGCCATTGATTATAGACCCTTGCCTGGGGGTAACAATACCATGGCTATTGGATTGATTAAAACACAAAGATCTCTAGTGTTGACCCTTCATGGTCCATTGGCCGACCCTTTTGTAGTCCATTGGTTTGACCCTTCATGGTCCATTGGCTTGACCTTTATGGTTCATTGTGATTGGAATATTATTGCTTCATGGATGTGCCACTTGATTTGATATTGAAATGACATGGACGATGAATTTTATTGAATATTGAGAATTGGATTGGCATGTTATCGAACTTCATTCATATAACCTCTTTATTCTGTTATTACTTACTGGGCCCTAGCTCACTAATTATTCATATATATGTAGGTGGGCAAGCTGAACATCAAAGTTAAGAAAGCGTCGAGTCTACCCGGGTCAGCCTTTTGAGGAGCTTCCATTTGTGTATATTTTGGGGTTTGTATAGCTATAAGATGTGGATGTTTGGATCTAATGTGGTGTATGTACCTATAGAATGAATCTTTGCTTTTGATGCGAATTTCTTTTCATTTACGCATGGCTCAATGGATAATTTATTTTATTTTTTTTATGTTACGTTATACTTCCACTAAACCCCGTGCTTTATATTAAATGGATTTTTGGTATAGAGGCCGTAGGTAATCTATGATTACTGGCCGATCATGATGCTAAACCTATAAGGACAGGTTTGGGTCGTGACATGACTAGTATCCCAAAATTTAGGAAATTTGTCTTGTACCCTATGTCAATCTTGTTTCATTCTAACCAAGCAACAACTAGATCATGATTTAAACATACTTAAATGTCTTACTCAAACTCTATTCCATCACCTTACAACTAAATATAAGTTCATTCCATTCAATTCCAACCAAAGGACATGTTGGACCTTTCACCATTTTCTTTTTCTTCTATAAATACAACCATCCACCTAGCATTTTCTTCACACTCAACACATCAATACACACACACACACACACACGGCCGAGATAGAGGTTGGCGAGAAAAGAGTGAGATTGGAGGAAAAGAAAGAAAATGAGAGAAGACTTTGTCCAACCCTTAGCAAATCTAGCAGGCAACTAAGCCACAACACAACCCATTCTTTTATTTTCTGTTTCAAATACATGATATTAGAGGCTTAGAGTATTATTTTCAAATGTGTATGTATGGTATTCTCGTATTTGAATAAGAATAGTTGAGTCTTGATTGCCACCTTGCATGTATTATCTCTTAATAGAAGCAAAACCACAACTTTCTGTCTACATATTTGTGACGACCCAGACTTGCTAATCATAATTTTAATTAATTAATTATGTGTTAATTCTAATTAAACTACGTGCCTAGTAATTTAATTTGTGCATATCTGTCCAAATTGAAAAATTACCTGTTAAGGTTACAACTTTGAAACTGAAATCAACAATCTTGTTGAGTGCACAAATTGAAATTGAGTACATGGATGGGCTTTTAGGAATTTTTAGAGCCAATTTGGGAAGTTTAATTGAAAATTGATTGAGTGTACTGAAATTGTCTGTGATTGAATTGAGCTTTAATTGGAACTATTAATTATGTTCCTACATATTAATTATGTGATTAAGTGTTATTGATTGTTATGAGACTTATTGATTGTATTGTTTAAACAGATAGGTTAGAATAAAAATTAAGTCTGTCTGATTCGCTAATTTTAAGAATTTAGAATTAAATAATTAGAAAGGAATTAGAGCCTAATTCACTCATCCTAATATAATTAAATTAAATTTAGTGTAATTGAGATTTTATTGTGATGAGGATTAATTTAATTTGCATAGATTTGATTTTTATTTAACTTAATTAGAATGATTTAATGGTTTAAAGTTAAATTAATTAATAATAATAATAATAATTTAGAATACTACTCATTTTTGAATCAACAAATATAGTAAGAGAGTGAGTACTTGGTTGCTTATATTGAGTCTTTCATCTAACACACCAAACAAGACCCACGAAGAGAGAGAGTGGGAGAGTTTGAACTCAAAGAAGCATTGAAGGAAGGAGAAAGAAGGGGCTTGATTTATATTGCATTAAATCATCAAACTAAGGTAATTTCCACCTCCTAATTCATGAAATTGAAATGATACACTGTTAATTCATAGAATCTAGGTTCAAATAGGAAGAACATAAGCTTACTTGAGTTGAATTTATAATTAATTAGAAGATTTGCTCATGTAGTTAAGAGCTTAGGACATGCATGTTAGAAAATGGTAGAATTGTTCAAATTAACTCCTAATCTTTACATGCATGGTATATTTTCAAGAGAACTTTGATTCTATACTTGTTCTCCTACATGATTCATAGAGATTGAGGAGAAATCATACATAAATTAAGGGTTATGTTTATGAACATGGAGGTTTAATGCAATTGTGTTCCAAAATGGAAGAATTAGTTAAATCAACTTTCAAAATCACCATATGCATGATATACATTCTTGGGTTGTATGATCATATTCTTATTTCCTTGCATGAATTTTTATGATTTTAAGGAGGTACCATAGAAGTTGAGAAATTGAAGCTTAAATTACAATTGTTTATCAAAATTCAATTCAATTCAAGACTTTGAGTTTTGCATGGAAAAATTGGTTTTTAATTTGAAGATATTTTTTTGTTCAAACTCATGTCTATAAAGATTAATGTTTTCTTGAAAGAAGTTTTGGGTCTTGTATTGTATCAAATTGAGGATGGAAATTGTGTTATGCTTGACTTTATTTGTTTAGGTCGGATGCCAAACCATTAGTACGTGTACCAAGGAGCCCACTGTGAGTAACACTGTTGTAAAGATATATTCAATCGTATTTATTTTATGATTGATAAATTATATTGTTTTCTGAAATGATACTTTTTTATCGATTGAATGATGATTTTATTTTCTGAACTGTATTCGTGGCATCCATAGCATATTACTATTGTTATTGATATTGTTATCGTTATTGTTACAGAGATCTCTGTCAGCTCCAATTCTTGAAACTGTTGTTATTGCATTGATGGCCATCAAATGATTGTTCGGTCTTTAAGACCTATCAATTGTTCTACTATTAGATGTACCACGTATGACTATTATGAATTGAAATGAAACGAAATGATTGATATGATATGAAACATTGATTAAGAAATTGATCTATTGATAAATTGATTATTTCACTTATTGTAAGGATATCATTCATAACCCTGTTACACAGTTGTTATTTACTGGGCTCTAGCTCATTGTTTATTATATATATGTAGGTGATCGGGCACCAGATCAGAGATAGCGGCATCGACCCGAACCCTGTTTTTGCCAAACCAACTATTGCGGCTCACCTCGAGGTTCCAATCCAACATGTGTCAAGGCTTATTGGGTGGTCCAAATTCACCCTTTTGAAATCATTCCAGTGGCAAGAGTGGTCTATGACTTTTGTTGTACTGTTTTTGATAATGGGATTTAATTCCCTAACTTGTGTTTTATTCTGTTTATATGTGTTTTGGACTTAAGTGTTTGTGCATATATAAGTATATGAAAGTCGTTTTGTACATTTAAGTCCTTACAGCTCATTGGACATTATTTTCTATTATTGATTGGCTTCTGCCAGCCCCTATTATTGTGCTATTCTTATTATTGGTAAGCAGACCTTTGGTAATCACGAATTACTGGCCGGTTAAGACGCTAAACCTGTAGGGGCGAGTATGGGTTGTGATAATCTTCCATTATTTTTAATGGCACACCTTCAATCCAAAAATCTAAGTTATTAATATATTATTTAGTATGTTTTCATCATAAGAGAAGTGAAAAATTACTCATGGTTGCCCTAATTTTCTACTATTATTCTTATTTCAAGTTTTGTGCACAAATGACCGGTATTTTCAACCCACTTCCAAAAATTGTAGAAAAATGCAGAAAAATACCCTTGACCTCATTTTTGTATCAAAACCTTCCTTTAAGTGTTAAATTTCAAGTAAATTTTTTTGTTAAAATAGAATGAGCGGTTTGAGAGAAAATCCATTTTTTGTAACAGCCGACAAATATGGACAATGCTGGAGTATTTCTTTAATAACTAAAAATCTAGGAAAGTTATCTTATTTCGAAAGACGATTTTGAAACTAGATAAAATTTTCTACAAACCCTAGGAAGGTTGAGTTTGTGAAAAATCTGAAAATGCCATTTTGATAGTAAACTTTAAGATGAATTGAATATGGAAATGTGTCTATGTTCTTGTTAATAGTTTCATATTCTTATTTGCTTGAATATACTTCCTATTGCTTGTTTAAACTTAGTATGCCATCTACATATGTTTGTGGCTATTTTTCTTTACATTTGTGCTTTGAGATGTTAATACTTGTGTAGAATTCATTATTTCCGTAGTTGTTCTAA
This sequence comes from Camellia sinensis, assembly GCF_004153795.1. Lineage (NCBI taxonomy): Eukaryota > Viridiplantae > Streptophyta > Magnoliopsida > Ericales > Theaceae > Camellia > Camellia sinensis. The sequence continues at coordinate 335,061 of NW_021028633.1, forward strand.
CCTTGACTTAAATCACCTAACTCAACGAAAAACTTAATTGGGTTGGTAATGGGTTGGTAATGAGTTTTGAACACTTAGAATAATTTTATGAGATTATATTTATGTTAACTTCAAGTATTGGTTGACAGGACATGTTCCCTATTCAAAGATAAAGTCTTGCGTAAATGGTTGTCTGGAACCCTTGAATGGATCGGTTGTATTCGGACCCTAGGTGATTTCAGTGTGACAAGGATGGAGGAGGTTATGGATATTGACCCTTATTTTTACTGTGTCTTTTGATGTCCTTGGTCGGCACTACGTGGTATGTAATCATTGTAGGCATCCAAGGTAAGGTCTACAAAGCAACAAAAGATGGTGCATACCGAATAATCCGAGTCCAATTCTTATGGTTGGGAGGATAAAATCTTTTTGGGAGATTTCTAGATTACCATCATCTAAGTTTTTAACTCATTGCTTGTTTTCTTGAATATCATGGTTCATTACTTGTTATATTTGTAATTGTGTATTAAATTGGGAAAAAAGGATGAGGTGTGTGTGCGTTTGCTGAGCATTCCAAGTTCATGGTGTTTCATGTTGCCAGGTATTGAAGACTATTAGCCGATCGAAAATGAAACTAAAGCATTTAACAACATATAGTTGTCCTAAAAGAATTAGGAATTAGTTTTGTTAAATCCATTTTTGTAATCTTGTTGTAATATTAAAACCCTTGTTGTAATTAAGACAATATTGTAATTTTACTTATATCTTTTGTAACCTATCATTTTTTTGTCAACTTATGTAGACTTTGTGTTAATACTTTTTTAAGATCTGTCAAAAAGGTAGTTTTGCTATCTTAGGAGATTGGACTTAGAAGGAGACTATTTTGACTTCTCTGATCTTTTTTGGGATCTTACTTAGTTATTGACCAAATGACTCATTAGTGACGTTTCCTATACTTCAACCTTAGAGTAGATTTTGGGGCATCACACTTGTAACTTTGGAAAAATCTTGTATTTATTTGGTTATACATCTATCCTTTAATGTTCCAAATTTTTGAGCTGTCACATAGGTTGTTGGGTGAACTTACAGATAAGAAAAAAAATAGGCTTGGTGAATTTCAATAGATAGGGGAAATAGGCTTGGTGAATTTTAACAGATAGGTTAAAAAAAATTGAAATGATAATACATAGATTTGAACAGATAGGTGTAACATGTCCGGGGGGGACTCGTGCACGTTAAACAGTTCAGACCCCCGAGATCTCTTTGATCTAGTCTCGCGAGTGCAATGTGAAACGTAGATGAGAGTCCAGATTTGGCAACTTTTATTAAAAATCCATTTTATTGCAATTTTGTCAAAAATGGACTGCGTCATCAGATCTCAGAGTCACCACCTAATATTTGGGAAATTAGGAAACTCATGACTCGTGCCAAGGCCCCTGTTCGTCATAACCAAGGATGCTTGGCTCGAAACCTTAGGTATGGGTGGGGAAGGTCAATAATAAGCACCCCTACTCACCCGATCAAAGATCGGCCTCTACTAAACCATGATATGAATTTTATTTTCTTTATATGTTCATGTTCTAATTATTTAGTAAATCCTAAAATTTACCATGTGAAGCATACAAGGTATAGACTAGTTTGCTCAAATTGGACCAATTCAATTTCATGTTTGTTTGTCGAAAAGGGTTTGAATTTTCCTCTTGACAAAGTGGGCTTAAAGTTTGTGAATTTGCCACCACAAAGTGGGCTTAAAACAGACATTCATCGAATCATTCCAATTCAAATAACAAGCCTTCATTCACAGGCATTCAAATAGTTTATCAGTTAAGCAATTAGCCTCATGGTAGGATGCTAAACATAATAAGAAAAATTATGTACAAACGGGATGCTAAAGCATAAAAACTCACAGATTTACCGACGTCCCTTGAGCAGCTACAAAACAAAGTTAGTAAAATATGCATAATCCTATGTACAGAATCCTAATGCAATACATACACAAGAATGCTTCTAAAGATCCGGCTTCTAAAACATGACATGTGAAACATTACAAAACATGCAATAGCGCACAAAACCATGTGATAATCAATTAAAGCACAAAGATGCAAATTTAGCCGGATCAAGATGCATGAAACATGGATTCAACGCATGGATATGCATGGTATGTTAAATATATACATATGTACAGTTAAGGAAAGCAAGTAAAGAATATGATAGAAAGAAGCGAGGTGGGGGGATTATTACAACACTTTAAATATTACAGATCCGAAGGAGATGAATAAAATAAAATCCTCACAAACACTCAAAATAAAAATAAAATAAAGAACTTCATATACTTTGGGGAAACAGACTGCCCCCAATTAATAACCCAACTCAGTAACCTACTGGCACTTTCCACTCCTTTTCTCCACTGGAAATTGGGCCCAACAAGTAAGCCCAAAAAATAGGAAGCCCAGCGTTTTAAACCTCCGACCACTCATGAAATCGACAATTAGCAAAAATTAATTTTCTTCAGTCAAGTAAGCCTCAGCCCATGTAAACTCATCTCCAATGGAAGCCCGACCTAAGCCACTCAAAATTTTAAATTGATCAGAAACTTTAGGTGGGCATATATCCACTCATGACTCAGATATTATACATATAACATATATATAATTAAGGGAAATAGCAGACAACTTGGGGTGGGGAAAAAACCCATGCTCTTCTACGCACTGAACCTGCATGAACCATACATCATCACCTTTTTAAACTCACACACATGGCCTGTGCATGCGTATGGCATCAACTCTGCATCAACTGAAGCTCACACATTCGCACGACCGTGAGACACATCAACCCGGATTACACATCATCAATAACATCCCTCTCTCTCTAAGAGAGAGGTTAAAACAAGCAAGGATCAATTCGGACAAAACCCAAAACCCTCCACTTCAGCTTCCATGTTACACAAGAAAGGATCACACCATCACACCAACAAACCCACCTACAACGACAAAACCTCGACGCAGGGCACCACTGACCCACGGCGATTTGACCATCGGGGGCTGACATTGACAATCGCCGGTGAGATAGCCTCGGTTGAACACCCATACTCACCAACCATGGCTGACCGAAGCTCAACTTAAACCATGGAGTTTTCACAGAGAGAGAGAGGTGCCGAGAGGGAGAAGAGAGAGCTCTGAATAGCCACCCCTTTCCTCCCCTTTTTGTGTGCGTGTGCTGTGTTGCTCTCCCAACCGAGAGAGAGAGAGAGAGAGAGAGAGAGAGAGAGAAAATGAGGGCCCTTCCTTTCAGCCCATGTGTGTGTATCTTTTTTTGAGAGAGAGTGTATCCATGTGTGCGTGTTGCAGCTCTGTGTGTGTGTGTGTTAGAGATAGATTGAACCAGAGAGAGGGAGAGGTGCCTCGTGTGTGTGTGATGTGTGTGTGTGTGTGTCTTTCGTGTATCAGTGTGTGTGTGCTGTGTGTGTGTGTTAGAGATAGATAGAACCAGAGAGAATGAGAGGTGTCTCGTATGTGTGTGTGTGCTGAGTGTATCAGTGTGTTAGAGCAGAGGTGGCAGTGTGTGTGTGGTGTCCCCATATGATCCTCCCTATGCGTGTGTCTTCTTTTCAGCCCTTTAGATCACGTTCTCTCTCTCCAACTCGAGAGAGAGAGAGAGAGAGGGATGAGATGGGTTCATCCCTTTGCTCAACAAATTCCTTTGCATCATCAGACCATTTTGCTCTCAGCGCACTTCGGTGAGGTGAATCACTACCAGAATTTGAAACTTTATTTTCCGGCCCTCTCGAGAGAGAGAGAGTGTGATAATCCTGTTCTGTAATATGTTAATTGGTCCTTAATATGAGTATGATTATGTGTTTAATATGATTTTGTGTGTCATTATGTGAAAATATGTGGTTTTGAATTTCTATTTGTTCACCATAGGAATATCTGTTTGGTTATGTGCTTCGGAAGTTAAATTGAAGGCCTTATCGGCCACAGAACCCGAAATTGATTACGCCATAGTGATTAGCGTAATTTTTAGAGCCTATGGTGAAATTTAATTGGAAATTGAATCGGACCAAATTAATTAGATTAAAATGTTGGCATAGTGCTCAAATTATTTAAATATTGGTTATATTGGTTAGTGGACTTATACATGAGAGGCCATATACACTCAAGCTCTCTCTTTAATCAACATTGGCTGATTTAACTCAAAGAAAAGAGGAGAGGGTCGGCTTAGAGAGAGAAAGTGTAGGAGATTGAGGTTTTGGTCTTGAGGCTTGGAAATTTTGGAAGATTACTCAACAATTTGCTACAGATTGGAAGAATTGAGCCTCTAGGTAAATGAATCCATGAGTTTAGTGTGTAATTTTGTGTATTCAAAGTGGATTAATGATCAAGAGTAAGAATTGAAAAGCAATTGAGTTGTTTATGTTGAATTGAAGGTCAATGTATGCATGCAAGTATATAATTGCTATGAAATTGCATAATCTAGCATGTAATGTGTGAATTGTAAAGAATTGAGCATTGAAGTATACATGCAAGCATGGTTTTATTGATTTTCATGTTTATGAGCATCATTGGTGCTATTTGAAATAGAAATGAGGTCAAAAATTGACATGCATGTTTGATTATGGAAGATATGAAGCTTGTGTAAGGTTTGAATGTATGAGCCTTGAGTTTACAAAGAAATGTAGATTAATTTGGATGAATTAGACTATGATTTTGAGCAATTGACATCACCTTGCTTATATGCTCATATTACATAATGTGTTTGCATGTTTTGGAACCAAATTTATGGGTTTTGAACCTTGGAAAGTCGGATTTGAGCTCAAGAACAAATTCTAGAAAATCCAGAATTCATGGTGTTCGCTCGAGCGGGGAGTCCGCCGCTGGAGCGTAAAATACGAGCTCCCAGCATATTTTAGCAGACATGGCGTCCGCTCGAGTGGGAAAGTTCACGCTCAAGCGGGGAGCCATGTAGAGAGGCCTTCCGCTCGAGCATCAAAATTCACACTCGAGCGTAAATTTCACATAACCAGTACTTTTGCAGGCTTCGAGGGTCCGCTCGAGCGGGGAACCCTACGCTCGAGTAAGGACCCTATTTCTGAAAATTTTGTATGATCGTTTTGTGTTTCGTTTTCCATTCTCTTTCACTTGCAAGCACTCTTAGGCATGCATTAAGCATTGTAATTGAGTTAAAGAGATAAGAATGAATCATAAAGAGGAATATGTGAATTAAAGAATGGATTGAATCGTTTGTGACCCATATGTGTTATATGATGTGTAGAGTCAAGCTCCAGGGCAAATCCACAAGCCGATCACTGTGAGTAATATCGATATTTTGAAGTTTGTCAATTGTCCAATTGCTTATTTCTTTATAAGTTTACTAGTTTGAATTATGGACAACCGATTGACATGAATAATTGGGCCGAACGTCGATTGACATGAATGGTTTGGCCGAAAGGCCGATTGACATGAATGGTTGGGCCGAAGGCCGATTGACATGAATGATTGGGCCGAAGGCCGATTGACATGAATAATTGGACCGAAGACCGATTGACATGAATGGTTGGGCCGAAGGCCGATTAGAGTTTCAATATACCAATCTGAATTTTCTAAAATTTTTATTTTTTTAAAAAAAAAACTCAGCATTTATTGATTTGGTCAAAATCTCCTAATCAGCATTTGTTAACTTTTTTTAATCCACATGCCTTTCTACATGCCTGCATTTATTGATTTGGTCAAAATCCCCTGATCAGCATTTAAAATCCCCTTAAACAAATAAATATAGATACAATCCGTGTATAGTTACTACAGTACCCTTTTCAACTTCTCCTATATACTATGGTTAGTAATAAGATTGTTAAATTATTTTTATAAAAAATCTTAAAAAACATAATTTGTATATTAAAAAAAATCTACAACAAATATAAATATTTATAATTATTCCGTGCGTAGTACGGGTGATAGGCTAGTATATAATTAAGGGAAATGGCAGACAACTTGGGGTGGGGAAAAAACCCATGCTCTTCTACGCACTGAACCTGCATGAACCATACATCATCACCTTTTTAAACTCACGCACATGGCCTGTGCATGCGTATGGCATCAACTCTACATCAACTGAAGCTCAAGCATTCGCACGACCGTGAGACACATCAACCCGGATTACACACCATAAATAACATCCCTCTACTTCAGAAAGAGGTTAAAACAAGCAAGGATCAATTCGGACACGGAGGGAGAAGAGGCAGCTCTGAACAGCCACCTCTTTCCCCCCTTTTTGTGTGCGTGTGCTGTGTTGCTCTCCCAACCGAGAGTGAGAGAGAGAGAGAGAGAGAGAGAGAGAGAGAGAAAATAAGGGCCCTTCCTTTCAGCCCATGTGTGTGTATCTTTTTTTGAGAGAGAGTGTATCCATGTGTGCGTGTTGTAGCTCTTTGTGTGTGTGTGTGTATGTATGTAAGAGATAGATTGAACCAGAGAAAGGAGAGGTGCCTCGTGTGTGTGTGATGTGTGTGTGTGTGTGTCTTTCGTGTATCAGTGTGTGTGTGCTGTGTGTGTGTGTTAGAGATAGATAGAACCAGAGAGAAGAAGAGGTGCCTCGTGTGTGTGTGTGTGCTGAGTGTATCAGTGTGTTAGAGCAGAGGTGGCAGTGTGTGTGTGGTATCCCCGTGTGATCCTCCCTCTGCGTGTGTCTTCTTTTCAGCCCTTTAGATCACGTTCTCTCTCTCCAACCCGAGAGAGAGAGAGAGAGAGAGAGAGAGAGAGAGATGAGATGGGTTCATCCCTTTGCTCAACAAATTCCTTTGCATCATCAGACCATTTTGCTCTCTGCGCACTTCGGTGAGGTGAATCACCACCAGAATTTGAAACTTTATTTTCTGTGGCCCTCTGGAGAGAGAGTGTGTGATAACCCTGTTCCGTAATATGCTAATTGGTCCTTAATATGAGTATGATTATGTGTTTAATATGATTTTGTGTGCCATTATGTGAAAATATGTGGTTTTGAATTTCTATCTGTTCACCGTAGGAATATCTATGTGGTTATCTACTTCAGAAGTTAAATTGAAGGCCTTATCGGCCACAGAACCCGAAATTGATTACGCCATAGTGATTAGCGTAATTTTTAGGGCCCATGGTGAAATTTAATTGGAAATTGATTCGGACCAAATTAATTAGATTAAAATGTTGGCATAGTGCTCAAATTATTTAAATATTGGTTGTATTGGTTAGTGGACTTATACATGAGAGGCCATATACACTCAAGCTCTCTCTTTAATCAACATTGGTCTTGAGGCTTGGAAATTTTGGAAGATTACTCAAGAATTTGCTATAGATTAGAAGAATTAAGCCTCTAGGTAAATGAATCCATGAGTTTAGTGTGTAATTTTGTGTATTCAAAGTGGATTAATGATCAAGAGTAAGAATTGAAAAGCAATTGAGTTGTTTCTGTTGAATAGAAGGTCAATGTATGCATGCAAGTATATAATTGCTATGAAATTGCATAATCTAGCATGTAATGTGTGAATTGTGATGAATTGAGCATTGAAGTATACATGCAAGCATGGTTTTATTGATTTTCATGTTTATGAGCATCATTGGTGCTATTTGAAATAGAAATGAGGTCAAAAATTGACATGCATGTTTGATTATGGAAGATATGAAGCTTGTGTAAGGTTTGAATGTATGAGCCTTGAGTTTACAAAGAAATGTAGATTAATTTGGATGAATTAGACCATGATTTTGACCAATTGACCTCACCTTGCTTATATGCTCATATTACATAATGTGTTTGCATGTTTTGGAACCAAATTTATGGGTTTTGAACCTTAGAAGATCGGATTTGAGCTCAAGAACACATTCTGGAAAATCCAGAATTCATGGTGTCCGCTCGAGCGGGGAGTTCGCCGCTGGAGCGTAAAATACGAGCTCCCAGCATATTTTTGCAGACATGGCGTCCGCTCAAGTGGGAAAGTTCACGCTCGAGCGGGGAGCCATGTAGAGAGGCCTTTTGCTTGAGCATCAAAATTCACACGCGAGCGTAAATTTCACATAACCAGTACTTTTGCAGGCCTCGAGGGTCCGCTCGAGCGGGGAACCCTACGCTCAAGCAGGGACCCTGTTTCTGAAAATTTTGTATGATCGTTTTGTGTTTCGTTTTCCGTTCTCTTTCACTTGCAAGCACTCTTAGGCATGCATTAAGCATTGTAATTGAGTTAAAGAGATAAGAATGAAGCCTAAAGAGGAATATGTGAATTAAAGAACGGATTGAATCATTTGTGACCCATATTTGTTATATGATGTGTAGGGTCAAGCTCTAGGGCAAATCCACAAGCTAATCATTGTGAGTAATATCGATATTTTGAAGTTTGTCAATTGTCCAATTGCTTATTTCTTCATAAGTTTACTAGTTTGAATTATGGACAACCGATTGACACGAATAATTGGGCCGAAGGCCGATTGACATGAATGGTTGGGCCGAAGGCCGATTGACATGAATGGTTGGGCCGAAGGCCGATTGACATGAATAATTGGGCCGAAGGCCAATTGACATGAATGACTGGGCCGAAAGCCGGCTGACATAAATGATTGGGCCAAAGGCCAATAGATATAAATGATTAGGCCAAAGGCCGTCTGTTGTAACTGTTTCAATTATTGCTTATGTAAATTCTTCATTTGATATTATTCACTGGGCATTTGCTCACGCTCATTCATGTACATGTAGGTGAGCCAAGGGACGTCCAAAACCAGCCCCGGTGAAATTGTGAGAAACAGTCGAAGTTTTGAAGAGTCAGTCCAAACGCCTCACGCATGAGACCCGTCTTCGCCCTTTTGTTGTCTTGTTTATTTTGTCATGATAGCGAGGACTTTGTATATACCTGTGCATAGTTTTGATGGGTTGACTTAGACTTATATGATCATGTCTGTACAGAACTTATGCTACTGTACTTCTGTTGTGAGTTATTAATGTATATATGTTTTGTTGTTTGGATGTGCCATGTAAGCACAGCTCTATGGACAAAGATTTGAATTACTTCCGTTTGGCCCCTTCACTCTGATGAGTTTTTGCTTTATTTGGTTTGAAGCCGTACGTAATCTCGTGATTACTGGCCGATTATGGCCTTAACCCATAGGGGCGGGTTCGGGTCGTGACAGAGTGGTATTAGAGCACGAGTTAATAACTCACACACTTGTCCAAAAGGGCAATAAGCATCTAGAAAAGATCTAGGATGCATTCATGTGATAAGTATGAATCTGAATGCATCAGGAATACGCTTAACGGTTAATGTGAACAACTATATGTCATAAATTTGTGAATTGCTGCTTTGCAAATTATTTGAATATGTATGCTCTGTAATATATGCATACTTGTGAATCTTTTGTACAAAGCATAATGTAAGTTTAATCAGATGGTGAGAACAAGAGGTGATGAGATAGAGGAATCTTCTACTGCCAGACTGGATAGAATGGAAAGACTGATTCAGGAAATGACAGAGACATTGAGGCAACAACAGGAATGGCAACAATAGTGGCAGCAGCCACATCCTCCACCTCCGTCTCCGACACCTCCTGTGCCAGATAATCAGAATGATGACCGAATCATAGCTCTCACCAAAGAGTTCAAGAAAATGAAACCACCACAGTTCCATGGTGGATTAGATCCTTTGAAAGCTGAAGCTTGGGTCCTCGGCATCGAAAAACTGTTTGAAGTGTTTCCGTGTTTGGATACACAAAAAGTGCTTCTAGCCACCTTTATGCTAGAAGACGAAGCAAAAAGAAGGTGGATGTTAATGCGTGAGAATTACAAAGATGCTGATTGGGCAAAATTTCTAGAAATTTTCTATGACAAGTACTTCCTGCTGTCTCTCCGGGATAGGAAAGTAGCAGAGTTCATGGAACTTAAGCAAGACAGTATGACTGTAGCTGAGTATGAGGCCAAATTTACTGAATTGGCCAGGTTTGCACCACACATGATTGATACGGACTATAAAAAGGCGAGGCATTTTGAAGGTGGGCTTCGAAGCGACATTTTAGAAAGAGTGAATGTTTTGAAGCTAGAAACCTACATTGGGGTGCTAGACAGGGCCATCATATCAGAGGCTAACATAGCTAGACAGGCTAAGCCAACAACAGAATGGAAAGGCAACAAAAGGCAGGGCTTCTTTTCAAAGAATAAGTAGTTTTCAAAGAAGCAATATACAAGCTCCTCGAATACTTCTAATTCTTCCCGAGATACAACCCCGTTGTGTACCACTTGTGGTAATAGGCATCGTGGGGTTTGTTACCGTGTAACAGGTGCTTGTTTTAATTGTGGTAAATAGGGGCATATGGCCAGAGATTGCAAACAGAACAGTGGAAAATTTGCTGCTAGCGACAACATCAGTCCCAAAACTAGGAAATGCTACGAGATCTACTCTCGTCAGAGATACCGTGAGACAAGGGAGAGTTTTTGCGCTTGTTCCGGGCAATACGCGGAATGCCAACGCAGTTGTCTCAGGTACCATTTCTATTTGTAATCAGGATGCCTTTGTGTTAATTGACTTCGGATCAACGCACTCATTTGTAACGTGTGCATTTGCATCTAGACTAAATAGACCTTTAGAACTACTGCCATATCTGCTATGTGTGTCTGCTCCATTTGGGGAATCTGTATTGTGTGAATCTATATACCAGTTTTGTGAAATACGTGTTAAGGATGCTATCCTATATGTAGATTTGCTGCCTTTGAACTTTAGGCATATTGATGTAATTTTGGGTATGGATTGGTTGACCAAGTGTTGTGCCACCATTGATTGTGTGACAAAACGAGTTGTATTTAAACCACCAGAACATAAAGAGATTGTGTTTGTGGGCAATGGGGTAGTGCCTCCACCTTATTTGATATCTGAAATGAAAGCATGTAAACTGATCAGGAAGGGGTGCCAGGGTTATTTGTGCTATGTGTTGTCTGAACAGTCTGTGAATGTTGAATTGAATGATATCCCTATTGTTAGAGAATTTTCAGATGTGTTTCCAAATGAATTACCAGGGGAATTGGTACACAGGGAGATAGAGTTCACTATTGAGACTGTGCCAGGCACCCAGCCCATTTCTAAAACTCCCTACAGAATGGCTACTGCTGAAATGAAAGAACTGAAAGAACAGTTGCAAGACCTGCTTGACAAGGGGTTTATCCGACCTAGCACTTCACCTTGGGGTGCACCGGTACTGTTTGTGAAAAAGAAATATGGAACCCTATGCCTGTGCATCGATTATCGGGAATTGAACAAGGTAACAATAAAGAACAAATATCCCCTACCCCGTATTGATGACTTATTTGACCAGTTGCAGGGATCACAGGTGTTTTCTAAGATTGATTTGAGATCCGGGTATCATCAGCTGAAAGTTAAGGTAGAGGATGTTGAGAAAACCACGTTCAGAACGAGGTATGGACATTTTGAGTTTCTTGTTATGCCATTTGGAGTGACTAATGGTCCAGCAGCATTTATGGACCTAATGAACCGAATTTTCAAAACCTACCTTGACGAATTTGTTGTGGTTTTTATTGATGATATTTTGATATATTCTAAAAATAGACTTGAACATGAACATCATTTGAGGACTGTCCTACAAATACTTCGAGAAAGGAAATTATTTGCTAAACTAAAGAAATGTGAGTTTTGGTTGGATGAAGTTGTTTTCTTAGGGCACGTGATCAACAAGGAAGGAGTTTCAGTGGACCCATAGAAAATAGAGGCAATTGTAAATTGGCCTACACCGACAAATGTGACAGAAGTTCGCAATTTCATGGGCTTGGCTGGTTATTACAGAAGGTTTGTGAAAGACTTGTCGAAATTAGCTGTGCCTCTTACCCAATTGACACGAAAAGGGCAACCGTTTGAATGGAACAACGAAAGAGAAGCTGCCTTTCATGAACCAAAAACAAGACTGGCCACTGCACCAATTTTGACACTGCCTACAGGTACGGAGAATTTTGTAATTTTCAGTGATGCGTCTTATAAAGGTTTGGGTTATGTGTTAATGTAGAACGGAAAGGTTATTGCTTACGCCTCCTGACAGTTGAGGCCACATGAGAAGAATTACCCAACACACGACCTAGAATTGGCCGCAATTGTTTTTGCTTTGAAAATCTGGCGGCATTATCTGTATGGAGCAAAGTGTGAAGTCTACACGGATCACAAAAGTCTGAAATACTTCTTCACGCAGAAGGAGTTGAATATGCGACAGAGGAGATGGCTGAAACTGATAAAGGATTACGATTTAGAGATTCAGTATCACCCCAGGAAAGCTAACACAGTTGCTGATCCCTAGAGCAGAAAATCGACGGGGAGTATGGCTTGTTTGCTTACTGAACAGAAGGAAATCTTGCAAGACTTTAAGAAGTTTGAAATTGAAGTGGTAATGTGTGAACAGGGCGGATTGATAGCCGCTAGTACAGCCGAGCCGGCAATCATTGATAAAATCAAACAGAAACAGAAAGAGGATGAATTCCTCAAGAAGGTGACAGATGAATTTTAGACAAGTCCGAAAGCAGAGTTTGGCGTTGTAAATGAAGTGTTGAGATTTCGAAACCGAATGTGTGTCCCTAATATCCCGGAACTAAAGAAGAGGATTTTAGATAAAGCCCACAGATCCGTATTTGCTATGCATCCGAGCAATAATAAAATGTATCAGGATTTGAAACAGACCTATTGGTGGCCTAAGATGAAGAAAGAGATTGCAGAATATGTGTCCAAATGTCTTCAGTGTCAGCAAGTTAAAGCTGAACATCAGAAACCAGGCGGTCTACTTCAACCTCTCCCTATTCCTGAATGGAAGTGGGAGCACGTGACTATGGATTTTGTTGTTGGCCTACCTCGGACTCCTCGAGGTATGGATTCTATTTGGGTTGAAGTTGATAGACTGACTAAATCTGCACATTTTTTGCCAGTTAGAACTACATTTAATGCTTATAGACTGGCTACCATTTATGTTGATGAGATTGTCCGTTTACACAGAGTTCCGGTATCTATTGTGTCGGATAGAGACCCGAAATTTGTATCTAGATTGTGGAAGAGTTTGCAGGAAGCTATGGGGACAGAACTAAGATTCAGTACCGCATTCCACCCACAGACGGATGGGCAATCGGAACGAACAATACAGATTTTGAAAGATATGCTTCGAATGTGTGCTTTAGATTTTCAGGGGAGTTGGGAGACTATTTGCCACTTGTAGAATTTGCATACAATAACATCTTCCACTCCAGCATTGATATGGCACCATACAAGGCTTTGTATGGTAGAAGGTGTAGATCACCTATTTGTTGGACAGAAGTCGGGGATAGAGCTTTACTTGGGCCTGAAATTGTGCAAGACACTTCTGAGAAAATCAAAACTATTCGGCAAAGGCTCAAAACAGCTCAGGACCGACAAAAGAATTATGCAGATGTTCAAAGAAGACCTCTTGAGTATGAGGTCGGTGACCATGTGTTTATTCATGTGTCCCCAATGAAAGGCCAAGTCAGGTTTGGGAAGAAGGGCAAGTTGTAGCCCCGTTACATCGGGCCGTTCCAGATTTTGGAAAGACTTGGTCCAGTTGCCTATAGAGTTGCTTTGCCACCGGGATTCGAACAAATCCATAACGTGTTTCATGTGTCGATGTTGAGGGGTTACCTCTGAGACCTGTTTCATGTAATTGATTATCACTGGGTAGCTATAGATGAAAATATGGAATACGCTGAATGGCCGGAACGAATTGTTGATCGGCAAATGAAACAGTTGAGAAGCAAGTCTATCCCAATGGTGAAAGTGGAATGAAAGGAACACTATGGAACGGATGCTACATGGGAAAAAGAGGAGGAAATGCGACTACGCTATCCATATTTGTTTCCCGACGAAGGTAAATTAAGTTTGGAAGACCAAACTTCCTAATGGGGGGAAGGCTGTGATAACCCTGTTCCGTAATACGCTACTTGGTCCTTAATATGAGTATGATTATGTGTTTAATATGATTTTGTGCGCCATTATGTGAAAATATGTGGTTTTGAATTTCTATCTGTTCATCGTAGGAATATCTGTTTGGTTATCTGCTTCGGAAGTTAAATTGAAGGCCTTATCGGCCACAGCACCCGAAATTAATTACGCCATAGTGATTAGTGTAATTTTTAGAGCCCACGGTGAAATTTAATTGGAAATTAATTCGGACCAAATTAATGAGATTAAAATGTTGGCATAGTGCTCAAATTATTTAAATATTGGTTATATTGGTTAGTGGACTTATACATGAGAGGCCATATATACTCAAGCTCTCTCTTTAATCAACATTGGCTGATTTAACTCAAAGAAAAGAGGAGAGGGTCGGCTTAGAGAGAGAGTGTGTAGGAGATTGAGATTTTGGTCTTGAGGCTTGGAAATTTTGGAAGATTACTCAAGAATTTGCTATAGATTAGAAGAATTGAGCCTCTAGGTAAATGAATCCATGAGTTTAGTGTGTAATTTTGTGTATTCAAAGTGGATTAATGATCAAGAGTAAGAATTGAAAAGCAATTGAGTTGTTTATGTTGAATTGAAGGTCAATGTATGCATGCAAGTATTTAATTGCTATGAAATTGCATAATCTAGCATGTAATGTGTGAATTATGATGAATTGAGCATTGAAGTATACATGCAAGCATGGTTTTATTGATTTTCATGTTTATGAGCATCATTGGTGCTATTTGAAATAGAAATGAGGTCAAAAATTGACATGCATGTTTGATTGTGGAAGATATAAAGCTTGTGTAAGGTTTGAATGTATGAGCCTTGAGTTTACAAAGAAATGTAGATTAATTTGGATGAATTGGATCATGATTTTGAGCAATTGACCTCACATTGCTTATATGCTCATATTATATAATGTGTTCGCATGTTTTGGAACCAAATTTATGGGTTTTGAACCTTGGAAGGTCGGATTTGAGCTCAAGAACACATTCTGGAAAACCCAAAATTCATGGTGTTCGCTCGAGCGGGGAGTCCGCCGCTGGAGCGTAAAATACGAGCTCCCAGCATATTTTTGCAGACATGGCGTCCGCTCGAGCAGGAAAGTTCACGCTCGAGCGGGGAGCCATGTAGAGAGGCCTTCCGCTCGAGCGTCAAAATTCACACTCGAGCGTAAATTTCACATAACCAATATTTTTGCAGGCCTCGAGGGTTCGCTCGAGCAAGGAACCCCACGCTCGAGCGGGGACCCTGTTTCTGAAAATTTTGTATGGTCGTTTTGTGTTTCGTTTTCCGTTCTCTTTCACTTGCAAGCACTCTTAGGCATGCATTAAGCATTGTAATTGAGTTAAAGAGATAAGAATGAAGCCTAAAGAGGAATATGTGAATTAAAGAACGGATTGAATCGTTTGTGACCCATATGTGTTATATGATGTGTAGGGTCAAGCTCCAAGGCAAATCCACAAGCCGATCACTGTGAGTAATATCGATATTTTGAAGTTTGTCAATTGTCCAATTGCTTATTTCTTTATAAGTTTACTAGTTTGAATTATGGACAACCGATTGACATGAATAATTGGGCCGAAGGCTGATTGACATGAATGGTTGGGCCGAAGGCCGATTGACATGAATGATTGGGCTGAAGGCCGATTGACATGAATGATTGGGCCGAAGACCGATTGACATGAATGGTTGGGCCGAAGGCCGATTGACATGAATGGTTGGGCCGAAGGTCGATTGACATGAATAATTGGGCCGAAGGCCGATTGACATGAATAATTGGGCCGAAGGCCGATTGACATGAATGACTGGGCCAAAGGCCGACTGACATAAATAATTGGGCCAAAGGCCAATAGATATAAATTATTAGGCTAAAGGCCGTTTGTTGTAACTGTTTCAATGATTGGTTATGTAACTTCTTCATTTGATATTACTCACTGGGCATTCGCTCACGCTCATTCATGTATATGTAGGTGAGCCAAGGGACGTCCAAAACCAGCCCCGGTGAAATTGTGAGAAACAGTCGAAGTTTTGAAGAGTCAGCCCAAACGTCTCACGCATGAGACCCGTCTTCGCCCTTTTGTTGTCTTGCTTATTTTGTCATGTTGGCAAGGACTTTGTATGTACCTGTGCATAGTTTTGATGGGTTGACTTAGACTTATATGATCATGTCTGTACAGAACTTATGCTACTGTACTTCTGTTGTGAGTTATTAATGTATATATGTTTGGTTGTTTGGATGTGCCATGTAAGCACAGCTCTATGGACAAAGATTTGAATTGCTTCCGTTTGGCCCCTTCACTCTGATGAGTTTTTGCTTTATTTGGTTTGAGGTCGTAGGTAATCTCGTGATTACTGGCCGGTTATGGCCTTAACCCATAGGGGCGGGTTCGGGTCGTGACAGAGAGAGCTCAATGCATATGTGTGTTTTCTTGCCCAGATCAGTGCCTTCTGCCCATGCACACCGAAAGAGAGAGAGAGATTGTGTATGTGTGAGTCTCTGCGTTGCTTAGCTCCAGCTCTCTTTTTTTTATTATCCCTTAGAGAGAGAGAGAGAGAGTCCACCTAAAACCAGAGAGACCCCGAGTTGATATCTTTTGTGTCCTTTGTGCATTATCCTTTTCACCCTCTCACCTGCTCTCCTCCTTTTTCAATATTCTCCACCTTCTCACTTACCCCCTCTCTCTTTTCAATCTTCTTCACCTACCTTTGAACCCCACCCACCGAATTCAACATCTCTATCTCTCTCTCCTTTTCTTTTTTCAATTTCAGATTGTCTCCTTTAAAATAATACACCATTCACTCCCTCTTTAACCGAACACACTTTAACACTTATTCTGCACTCACTCATTATAATCTCTCTATCATCTATTCCAACACCCCACACATCCTCACAAATATCTTATCTCCATCTCCATTCCAAAAATATGATCATTCCTCTAACCCTCTCTTCTCATCTTCTTATTATGCTCCACTCACAAACTCATCATAATATCAAACCCATCCTGACCAAATATTCTAACCTGTATATATATGAATTGAATTCAATCTTTTTTTTTGTTTTTTTATTATTATTTTCTTTTTCTTTTTTTGTTTTTTTATTATTTTCTATTAATAAAATATCAAAATATATTATTTATACCAATTTATATAAAACATCTAAAAATATGTACAAACACATAAAATTATAAAATACTACAAATTCATAAAATAATAAAAAAAGATTTGAGTGATATAAAATAATTTGGTCAAAATGGGTGAGGTTTGGGATTAAAGTTTCAATCTGATTTTTCTGCTGAGATATTCATAAAATGGTATATCCCAAGTTTCATCATCAGGTGGTCAAAAGAAAATGCCCAAGTCTTAAGGCCGGTCAAAATGGGGTCTTTACAATAGGGTAAAACAAAAAATTTAACAAATAAGTGGTAATGTCCTCTTGACAAACAAATGTTCTTCTGTTCCCAATTGAACCACTCTTGCCCTTCATGACAAACTAGCAGTGTACCCGTGCTACGCACAATTTAAACAAGTAATTGAAATTTAATTTTGAAATTAAATAGTGACATAAAATTTGTTTGACATGTATAGAAAAATAATTTAGAATCAATTAAATTTTAACTATTTTTGCTGGAAATTTTTTATTTATTTATGGCATGGATTGTATGCTCTAAATTTTTAATAAGAAATAAATATCATAGTTTAATTGATAAAAATGGAAAAAATAAAATAAAAATAGAGTAAATCACAAAAATTACAATTTATGATAAAAGAAAAAAACATTATGCTCTATAAGTTTTTCAATTTTAATTTATCCTATGTTTAAGTTCACCCAATAATATATTAAATCATATTGCATAAAAGTATAGTTTTCCTTATAACTTTCGTGTAACTTTCGTGTAAGAATGGATAATAGTTGACTTGAGAAATTAGATTTGCGCTAGGCATGACGTAAAATTCATTCAAATTGACCTTCACACTAATTTGGCCATAATCTAATCATTAAAGCATATGCCTAACTCATGGATCACTTTATCTATTTATTTATTTAGTTATTAAATTGCTGAATACACATATGTTAATATTTGATTTTTATAATAAAATGTGTTAATTACACCACGACTCCCTCAACTATTAACAAATATCACTTTATCCTCTTCATCTATGAATCCATATATATTGATATTATTAATAACAAAAATGTAACACTTTCACTCTCTCCAGATCACCTCCAAAAGGGGTATATTTGTATGATTTTCATAGTTGAGTGACTCAATATATATGAGTTCATAGATGAGGGAGAGAAAGTAATATTAATTTATAATCGAGGGGGTCTTGGTGCGATTAACCCTAATAAAAATAAATATGTACATGTATATGCATATTTATTAAAATTATATAAACTTGGCCAAAAAATTATATATTTATATTTAAAATTATTGCCAAGTATATTTACGTTTGAAAAACTATATAATACTAGGTCGCCTTAAAATATAGACCTTATTCTAACCCTACCTTGTACTTAATCCAAAAAATTGATTAGTTAATTAGTAAAAACAATTAATAATAATCAATTTAAATTTTATGTTTTAACTTATATCCTAGTTTATGAGATGTGATGGGTATGAGCTAATTTAAGAGTGTCAGTATTGGAATAAACACAGAAGTAATTTAGAAGCAAGATTTGGATCAAATTTCATGCCAATGATCTAAATTTTAGAAAATTGTTTTGGCATAAAAAAGCTACCCAATAGTGGGTCGACTTAAAAAATGTGCCTTGTTCTAACCCTACCTTGGACCCAACCTAAAAGTTTGATTGTTCAATAAGTTAAAACAATTGGTAATAATCAATTTAAATTTATGTTGAATTATATCCTAATTTCTCAAGTTGTAATGGACATGAGTTAATTTGATGATGCCAATATTGGATTAAAAAATAAAAGTAGCTTAAAAGCCATACACTACAACAAAATGCACAATTGGCGACTAAAATTGGCGACCAAAACAATTTTAGTCACCAAAAGCACCATATTAGGCGACTAAAAACCTGATTTAGTCGGCATTCGTTTAACATTTTTAGCTACTAAATTAATTAGTCGCCGTATATTATTATTGGCGACCAAACTTAGTTGCAATCGTTGTTTGCTACCATTTTGCGACAAAAAAATTTTGTTGCCAAAAGATGGGCGTATTTTTGATGAATTTGTGGCGACCAAAACTAAGTTAGTCGTTGTATAGTAAACATTGCCAACGAAAATTGGAATTAGTAGCCAAATACGATGCTTTTGGCGACTAATTTTTAGTCGTTGTTAAGGATTTTTTGCGACAAATAATGATTTAGTCACTAAAGCTTTGAAAAGAAATTTAGAGGGAAACTTATTAAATATTCACGCCCAGTATATACATTTCACAGACACATTTTGGGAAATGTTTTGTCTCACATACCAACATACAGACCTCACACACCAGCAGTCGATACCAAACCTGACCACCAATCATCACCATCGCTGGCCACCACGACCACTGGAAATCGGCCCCACCACTGATTACAGGTATTTGTCTCTCGTCTCTCTCCCTCTCTGTCGATCTGGGTCTGTCTGTTTGTATCTCTTTCTCGCTGTCTCTCCCATCCCCATGTCTCTAACGATTTCTGTAGGGTTTTTAAATGTTTTTTTTTCTTTCATTTTCTGTTGATTTCGCAAAAAAAAATTTAGGTCTTTTTTTGATTTCGTCAATGGGTTTGGTTAAAATTTCGGATTGCCGATTTC
Source organism: Camellia sinensis (assembly GCF_004153795.1). Taxonomy (NCBI): domain Eukaryota; kingdom Viridiplantae; phylum Streptophyta; class Magnoliopsida; order Ericales; family Theaceae; genus Camellia; species Camellia sinensis. The sequence continues at coordinate 354,744 of NW_021028633.1, forward strand.
TGATTCTCGATTGTGGATTGTTGAACTATATGACCAAATGTGCCTCTGTTTTAGGAATATTCCAAACTAACCCTATATATATATATATATGCATGCATGTATTGGCGGGGATGGAGAGGATGCCAAGTTATGTGGCACGTGGGTCATGTCCCACATAGATCAATGTGGGTGTTGATAAGTAGGTCTCTCTTAACAGTAGAATGGAATTTGGTCTGGTGAGCTTTCCTATCTTGAACAAGGAACAGATTCTTGATTGTTTTATTAAGTTTTATAGAACAGGTAGGTTTGTGTTGTGCTTTTAAGAACCTGGCATGCCCATGAAAGAAGACCATAGTTAGTGATAAAAGTATGGATGTTTGTCGATGCCCGCGTATGTCGTTCTGTAACAGCTTGTAATGGATGTTGGGTGTTGTAGAAATAGTGATCCCTACACATTTCTGGTGTTGGTCATGGTCTCTATTAGGTCTCTCCTGATAATTGAATCAAGTATTGGTTCTCTTGCTTATGATGGTGATTTGAATTTGAAGAGACTAGTGGCATGTTTTGTAGGAGGGAAAAGGAAATAAGATAATGAATGTTATATTAAAATTGTGCGCCTAATGAACCTTAATGTGTTGCTTTAGAAACACTTGAAGTAATATTATGATATGTACACACTGTTTCCATTGATTCCAAGCAAGGTTGACAGTGTAGTACATTTCGGTCTTCTTTCGTCCTAGTAAAGCTGAGACGGGGGCAGAGTTGCACGAAGAGGCTGGGGTGGTAGTGGCTACTACACTGCTTGCACAGAGGGGCAGAGTTGCAAAATGTCTTAAATAAAGTGATCTAATATGCAACAAGGTAATTTGTTCCATAACCTTCCTACCGGTCTAATAGATTTGAATGCATAAGTGAGAAATTGACCAATATATCTGGGGAAAAGATTGAGACCTACATTTGAAGTCTCATAATCGTATCAACAATGACATGACAAGTTATGTGTTGACTCTTTGATTTGTTATAAATTTAATCATATACCAAGTGTGATGAAACTAAATAATTTCCCAAGTGTTGTGCATGTATTGCCATGCTCATTAAACTAAATAATTTATATAAATGGAAGAAATTATGCTGCTAGATAACTGATGCCATGATTTTTTATTAAAATTTCCACTTACAAAAAATGATTTGAATATTAAATTTTATACTCAACTTAGACTTTTATATGCAAGTTGTCAGCTCTTGTTTAGTGATAATTTCCCAACTTAGACTTTTATACTATTTGTTTCCTTCCTTTATTGCCATTTTGCTTTTACCTTTTGAGTAATTAACATGATGGTTCACAATATGAATTGTATATAATGTGAAATTAATATGATATACAGATATCTCTTTGCACTCATGTTATTTCAGTTTGTTTACATGATTGCTTATGCACTTATGATTCATACTTCAATAACTTGGGGCCCCTTTTTGTAATCTTATTAATACCCCCATCAAACTTAATAGTAATTTGAATTTGGGCATATCATGCTTTCTTTAATAAACACAATAAATAAATAAATAGTTACATTGCCAATCTTCTAGCTTTCAGCTACTTCTATGCATTCACAGCGGCAGCAAAGTTTATTTATTTTATTTATTATTATAAAACTTATGTGCTTATAACTCTTTTTATTTGACTAATTTATAAAATAATATCATGAACATGTGAATGGAAAACCTTGATGTGGATCCTACGGAATAGAAACCAAAATGATTTACAAAATTTTCTTATACATACTGACAATGAAATCAGCGAACATGTGACAAAATTAACTAAATAGTTAAAGAGAGCAATGAATTTAAAGGGTATGGACAACTGAAGTACTAAATTAACCCCATGAAAGAAGAAATGATTTTAAAAAATACGTATAAGACTCTAATATGTAAAAAGTCATGATTGAAAGAATGGTTACAATAATTGTCAAGCTTTTTGTGTCCAACTTCAACGAAATTCAACGTCAAAGGAAATAAAATGCAGAAGTTTGATTATATACAAATAAAATTCAAAAAATAAACAACTACCTTCCATGACCGCAACGGAGAAACATATACATTATGTATTGCAGATACTTTTTTTGGAGATATATCAGGAAGACTTTTTTAATGGTGATATCGTAGGTCATCCAGGTCATTGACCTACTTGTAAAAGCAAGATATCAATAAAACAAAATAAAATAAAAAAGCAACTAACAAGGGGAAAATAAATAAATAAACAGAATACCATCAGTGCTATTGTTAGTTTCTGAATTTCGGTTTTTTGAAGCTGTTCCAAAAGGGGTAAGCTCCACAAGTATTGGGTTTACAGCAGGAACAAATATTTCGTTGTATTTTATTAATTATATCAACATGCCCCTGCCCTGTTTTCTATTTTCAGAGTAATGTAAAGGATTTGAATAACCTTTGCTTGTGTGCTCCGTTTTGCTGGGTTTGTCTTTGCTCTGCTTAGTTGGTTTGCTGCTGCGGGTGGGGTGGGTATGGGCTATTTATTCTTTGTTCATTCTTCATGTTTTGGTTGATGTTGGTGATGGTTGCTGGGTGGAGTTTAATAGGCCTATGGGGTGTTTGGTTTTTGGTTTATTCCAAATAATGGTAGTTTGGGGTTTTGATTCTTTGGGGGGGGGGGGTTCATGCCTTTTCTTCTTGTTGGGTTTGGTTTCTCACCAACCCTTGGGATCGAGTTTGCAGATGATTGAACTCTCTGCTCGGTGCCAACCTAGTTGGGATTAAGTAGTTTGCGATGATGCTTTGTGCTCTTTACATAAAGTTACAATTATATGTCTCCCTCTATAAGATGTTTTGTGCTCTTTACAAATTAGTATAATGTTTGTTAAATATAAATTAATCTTGCACCAACACTAGCAAATGCCTCTATTAATTAATATAGAATTGAAGAATCATATTAAGGGTATATATTTGGAATACTACTTAGAAGGAACAATCAATCCTTGTAATTAAATTAATTATTTTGTAATATGAAAATAAATTTGTTCACACTTTTTTAGTATATGAACAATACAAAATATAATTATAGTTGAAATTTAGTTTCTCTTTACATAAAGTTACAATTATATGTCTCCCTCTAAGATGCTCCGTGCTCTTTACAAATTAGTATAATGTTTGTTAAATATAAATTAATCTTGCACCAAGACTAACAAATGCCCCTATTAATTAATATAGAATTGAAGAATCATGTTAAGGGTATATATTTGGAATACTACTTAGAAGTAACAATCAATCCATGAAATTAAATTAAGTAATTTGTAATATGAAAATAAATTTGTTTACATACTTTTTTAGTATATGAACAATACAAAATATAATTATAGTTGAAATTTAGTTTCTCTTTACATAATGATACAATTATATGTCTCCCTCTAAGATGACTTCACATAGAATTGTTCATGTATAGTTGAAATTGTTATTACTATTTCGTTCACTTCATTATTGCAATGCTAATCGAACCCTTAAACTTACTTAAGCTCTCTTCTAGTACAGCGTGTTTTTCCAAGTTGTCGTCCATTCCCAGGTTCATCTTTGCTTGATGTGTGCTGTTCCAATAATGGACAAGAGTTGGATGATGATCAAAAATAGGCTAAAAAGTAAAGAGTATCTAGAAGGTGTTCAGTCATTTATTAAGTTCGCTATGAAGAATTTAGGGTCGCAGGATGAAATCCATTGTCCTTGTGTTGATTGCTTGAACGACACGAAATTTAGTCTACATGTTGTACGGTTGCACTTGATTCGAAGAGGAATCGCATGTTCTTATCGAACTTGGGTCCACAACGGGGAACATGTTCCCATGTTTCGTGCTTATCCTACTATGCCAAACGATGATAATGAAAGCCACCGAGCTGTAATGACAACCAATCACAAAAATGTGGATGAACTTCCAACCATGTTAGAAGAGATTTACATGAGTGGTTTCATGGATGATCATATCGACGATGAACGTACTAGTTCGGAGAGGCACAATTTGTTGAAGTTCATGAAGTTGTTCACTGATGCTCAATGCAAAGTATATCCAGAGTGTGAAAAGTTCTCCATCTTGTCCTTCGTAATTAAGATGCTTCACATGAAGGTGTACAATAAATGGAGCAACAAATCTTTCAATATGGTTATGCAAGTTTTCAAAGACATTCTACCAAAGTGTGATGAAAATGTTCCATGGACCCTTTATGAGGCGAAAAAGTTCTTACATGAATTGGGTTTGGGATATGAGGTCATTTATGCATGCAAGAATGATTGTACTTTATTTTGGAAGGACAACGCCACGTTGGAGAATTGCCCTACATCTCTAGATACAAGTTGAATGACAAGACGGGTAAGAAAATTCCACACAAAATACTGAGGTACTTTCCTTTGACACCGAGGTTGAAGAGATTGTACATGTCGAAAAAAACTGCAGCACATATGAGATGGCACAAAGATAAACGTGTGGATGATGGAGTATTGCGACATCCACTGATGGTGAGGCATGGAAGGACTTTGATAGGCTGCATCCTACGTTCTCTGCGGATCCTCATAATGTAAGGCTTGGGCTTGCCACGAATGGTTTCAATCCATTTGGAAATATGAGTACATCGTACAGCATGTGGCCCGTAAGCTTAATGCCTTACAATCTACCTCCATGGAAGTGTATGAAAGATCCATTCTTCATGATGTCATTGCTAATTCCTGGACGATCCGCACCTGGAAGAGACATCGATGTTTACTTGCAACCATTAGTAGAAGAGTTAACTAATCTGTGGGAGCATGGTGTGCAAACATATGATGCCTCAAACGGCCAAATATTTACAATGCATGCAGCAGTCATGTGGACCATCAACGACTTTCCTGCATATGGTTCCTTGTCTGGTTGGAGTACAAAAGGTTACCTAGCCTGCCCTAATTGTAACATGGATGCATCATCTCAGAGGTTGCGATGTAAGATAGGGTATATGGGTGCTCGGCGGTACTTACCTGAGAACCATAATTGGCGAAGAAGTAAGCTATTCAACAGTGAAATTGAGAATCGGTCCAAACCTGTGGAGTTATCGGGAGAACAAATACTGGACCAAATTAATTTGGGGACATACAGGCCGTATGGAAAGCATCCAACCAACCAAAAAAGACAACGGACTGAAAATCCAACTCCGAACTGGACAAAAAGAAGCATTTTGTTCGACCTACCCTATTGGAAAATGCTTAAGCTTCGACATACCCTTGATGTCATGCACATAGAGAAGAATATATGTGACAATCTACTTGGGACACTATTGAGCATAGATGGCAAGAACAAGGACACGGACAAAGCACGTTTGAATCTGGAGGACATGTGAATACGAAAGGAGTTACACTTGATAAGGCATGCGAATGGCTCTTTTGAGAAGCCTCCGACATTGTACACATTGTCCCCAGCAAAACGAATAGGGTTTTCTGATTTCTTAAAATTGATTAAGTATCCTGATGGCTATGCAGCAAATGTATCCAATTGTGTCACCGCGAATGGTGGTAAGTTAGTTGGCCTGAAAAGTCATGACTATCATGTCATTCTACAATGACTTCTTCCCATTGGGATGTGAGGATACCTTCCTACCGATATTGGGACCACATTGTTTGAGTTGGGAACTTTTTTCAAACAGTTGTGCTCAAAGACATTGAGGGTGACTGATTTGGAGAAATTGCAAGAACAAATCGTACTTATACTGTGTAAGCTTGAAAAGATTTTCCCTCCTGCTTTTTTTGATGTGATGGTCCACTTGACAATTCATTTGCCTTACGAGGCTAGGCTTGGAGGGCCTGTGCAATATCGATGCATGTATCCTAGTGAGAGGTAAAACTACGAGTTTCTGAACTTTTTTCATGTAATTATAGTTCAATATGACCATACTAACGATCAGGTCGATGTTTACATGTAGGATGCTCGGACTTCTTAAAGGATTTGTGGGCAATAAAGCTCGGCCAGAAGGTTCCATTGCAGAGGGCTACATATCGAAAGAGTGTACAATGTTTTGTTTAATGTATTTGGTTGGAGTTAAAACGGTGTTTAACCGGGAAGAAAAGAACTATGATGGGGGTAGTGTACGACGTTTTGTTCATTGTATTTGCATGGAGTTGAGACGGTGTTTAACCAGGAAGAAAGGAACTACGATGGAGGTGACAATGGCCCGGGGTTGGCGATTTTCACTCAAAATGTCCGTCTTTTTGGTCACCTCCCAAGGGCAATTGATGTGTCCGTAGTTGACTGCGAATTGGCTCATTGGTTTGTCCTACACAATAGTTTGGAAGTGGACAAATATCTAGAGTATGATTCCTCATCATATATGCAACATACATTTTCTACATGGTTTGTATTTTTTAAAGTCTTAATTATTCCAATTACTTATGACTTACATTGTATTAACTAGGGAACACAAGCTCGTGTTGCAACAAAAATATGGAAGTTCATGCAACATTGCAACGTGACAATGCAAAGAATTTCCTAAATGGTTCAAACATCGCGTAAGCTAAAACTAATTAGTGTGTAGTTTGCAGATAACGTTTAATTATTCTAAGTTTGAATTGACATGGCGTACTTTCTTGTGTAGATGAACCAATTGCGAAATCAAAAGTCAGCTGAAGCAATCGATGAGATGTGGTCATTAGCGAATGGACCTAATGCCTTAGTGAACACATATTCGGGATGCATTTGTAAATGGTGTTCGATTCCATACTATTGACCGTGATAACCGTCGTAAGTGTCTAAATAGTGGGTTGGTAGTGGAAGGTGACCACCAAGGCCAATTGATAAAGTTCTACAGCTACCTTTGTAAAGTGTGGGAACTGACATATTTGTTTGGACATCGGGTTGTTTTGTTCCAATGAGAATGGTATAACACCCGTAGTAGTCGAACTTTGCAAGTCGAACCACATATGACAACTGTTGACGTAAGAAGTCGATGGTATAAAGATGACTCGTTTGTATTCCCAAGCCAAGTTCAACAAGCTTTCTATGTTCATGATACGAAGTTAGGGTTGAATTGGCGAGTCATGGAAAAGTTTCAACATCGACGAATTTGGGATGTGCCAGAGCTGGATGTGCCAGAATTTGATGAAGTGTTACAAGATGATGAAGCCAGTACTGTTGTACCAATGAGCCTATTGATGATGATGTTGTTTTGCGTCGGGATGACATTGAACCTGAAATTATTTCAATGGAAGTTTCTGTAACGCCCTCAAAATAAACCCATAATAACCATAACATTAACATGCATTTATAAAAGAAAACGAATCATTTGAGTTATTCATCAGAGTATTCTTATTGAAAGACATCACATGCAACATCCTGCAACATCAAAATAAATGCCCTGGGGGCTTACATCTTTCCAAGCTAGCACTTGGACACAAAAAGGATGAGTACTAACTCATTTACAAGTTAAGCCCTAGGCTTGAATGTTTACATGAAATCTCAAAAATAACAAAATAAAACATATAACTAAAGACAAGTCTTCAAAATCCCAAACATCAAATCCTTCCAGGCTAAGTCCGTGGAGGTAGCTTATCACCTGAACCTAAAAATGATGTTCCCATAAAGGGTGAGCCACAGCCCAGTAGAAAAATACTAAACCAAATATAAGCATTGAATAAAGCTATAGCACTCAATAGATGGTTAACCAAGATAATCAATTACATCATTATACAGTTTCATGACACTAATGTCAATGACACGTTTCACTTTTCTTTATTATCAATATGGCTCAGAACCTGGCCAAACTTACCACAGTGAACTATATATGTTATATTCACATTACTTCCAATATCAAACAAACAAATGAGACTCAGGCTCATATCAAAACACTTCATACTTCCCATTTGATACACATTTTAGTGCTGTATCAATAATCATGTAAAAACACTTCAATATAATAAGCACACATAAAAATGGTGCTAATGGAGTCCATCCCCTATCTCCTCCCAAACAAAAATCCGGTTTAGAGGTCCATCCCCTATCTTCCCCTAAACCGTGGAGTACATCCCCTATCTCCTCCCAAACAATATGCATATGCAATGCTCAATCAATACATGTAATTTCTGCATTAATTCAATAGTCTAAATTTATGACTTAACAAATTGATTAGTTTCAATTTCCCCTAATCCGAATGCAATGTCTACAACAAGCACAACTATCCTCTACCGATAGCCCAAAACAATTATTTCTAGACTGGAAATAAATATAACAACAATTCACTAGGCGAGTGGTTTAAATTATCCACTACCAATTTATCAGTAAATTCGCGCAATTTCATGGATTTAACCAAGATTTCCCATTTCCTTAAATTAATTACTAATCAACTTTAGGTCATTCCAATAGGGTTTTTTTTTCCCAAATTCTATACAAGTGTCCCAACCTATCAAAATACGAAACTTAGAAACATAAGCATATTAAAAAATGGAGTAGGAAATCCGTGTACCTCGAGGAATAACCGCGTATGGAGAAGATGGATGGAGATGAAGACAAAGACCACGTGCTCCAAATCCCCAAGTTTCTCAGATTAAAACGAGCTCAACGTCACGCTCTACTTTTTTAATAAGGATTAAGGTAGAAACTCACTCTAAGTAGATCAACTCTAAGAGAGAGGTGTGTCAGAGGGAGAGGAGAGATAAAAACCTCAGGGGCGGTTTTATAAAAAGTTATGAAAGGAAAAGTACGGTCGGAGATGATACCGAAGAAGTTTAGTAAAGGTAAAACGGAAGCATGGGGTAGCTAGTAGTGTGATAATAGACTCTACGCTCGAGCGTAGAAAGCCCCAGCTCGGCGTTAGTCGAAGACCGAATTCAGCTCAGAGCGTGAAGAAGATGTTCAGTGGGAGGTACGCTAAAGAGTTGACGGAGTTGCTACGTAGAGCTATGTGTTGATCTGTGATGTGGTAGATAGATAAGATAAGCGCTCGAGGTCAAACTCCCGCTCGGCGCGGAGAGCTCAAAAACAGGGATCAGTCGAGCGTAAAAACTACCGCTCGAGCGGAGAACTGCAAGAGCAAAAAAAACTAGGGAGATGGAAATCACGCTCGACGCGTCAAAATTCCCGCTCGAAGCGGAGTTTCAACAACGAAGGGCCGCTCGAGGTTAAAAACTAAATATGGGATTCACCTATTGGCATCTAAAATCAACCAACCTGTAACAGACCCGCCCAACCCAACCTATACTTCAAATACAAAGAGATTAAAGGACAACAACAACCAATAAGTAATGACAGGATCCACGGAACCTAAGTCCGGATACAATAATTTAAAGAGAAAAGACCGGGGTCGTTATAGTTTCTCAGTCCAATAAGCGTGTACAACCTGAGGGTGTTATGGATGATGCTTTCATCTGTGATGACGATGATGAACTAACAATCGCGGGTGATAACGAAGAAGAAAATGATATAGAAAGTGATTTTGATACAGATACGGACCTAGAGTTTTAACTCAGTTTGTTTCGTTGTCCGGCTTGTTTTGTTGATGTAATGGGGGGCAATTAAGAATATGATGAGTAGACTAGTTATGTCTTGATTCTTCTTCTTCTTCTTCTTGTTCGGACCCCAATTTCCCAAGTACATTCATATTCTATGAAGTTAATACCCTTGTAATTAATTTCCTCTACGATTTCTATGAACTTTGTTAGAAAAATGAAAATTGAAAATGGTAGGATGATTGGTTGGCTGAGTTGGGATGTTATGTTGATTGCTTAAATATATTCATGCTGCTCTGCTGATGCCTTGTTTTGTTGTCTTGTGTACTGCTGTTTGAGGAACTAGTAGTGTTTGTGTTTTACTTACCTATATGTGGTTTTGTTTATGTTGTTTATGTTGTTTATGTTTTTAGAAGAGCTTGTGTTTTGTGGGTTTGTTTAGGTAAGTGTGTGTGAAGAAGATGTCTGATTTTGTTGTGATTTTCATGGAAAACATTTTCTTACTAACTTCTTTCCTTAGTTACCTCTTTAGGCATTGGCATTATAGGTTATTGGCATTGGCATTTGCTTACCTCTTTAGGCATTGGCATTATTGTTGTGATTTACTTACCTCTTTAGGCATTGGTATTATTGTTGTGATTTTGTGTTGCTCCACGAAAATATGTTTTGGTGGAGATTCCTCGGCTATTCAAGAACATTTGTCTTCCAAATTTGATGGCATGAGTTTTGCTGATGAATGAAATGCAGCTGCATTATTAGGCAAGGCAATAGTTGCTAAATTAAGATCTAAAGCCTCACCAAAAAATAGAGGACATATACTAGAAGTTTTATCCATTTTATTAGTATTAGCATATAGGTGATCATTCCCTCTCTTGATCTTTCTATTTCCCCCCCCCCCCAAAAAAAAAAAAAGAAAGAAAGATCTTTCAATCTACTCACATTAATATTTTTAGGAGGGAAAATGATAATTCTCACCTGCTGAATTTCACATTTTAAAAAAAAAAAAAAAAAAAAGGAGTAGTCTATAGGCATTAAATTTCATACTGAACACACACATGATAGTCTCACATGAACACTCACATTTGCTGTTGGTTTTCTTTATGCTGAGAACACGCACATTTTGAGAAGTCATTTTTTTGACACTTTGGTTGATATTGCTTCCCAGAAGTCCAACATCCCTACTGTTTGGATAGGGGATTTTAATGTTGTTAGGTTCTATCATGAAAAAGTTGGGGGGTCTAATACTTGGTCTAGTGCTCAAGAGTTGTTCTATACCACCCTCCTTCAAGCTTCTCTAATAATAGACTTAAAAACTTACTTTTAACCAAGTGAGTTTGGCTATGACTTATTTTTTTAATTTTTCGATTTTTCATAGAAAGATATATAAAAAAAGTGGAGAGGTGATATAAAAAAATATACTAATAAGTCAATAAACAACTCATTTAGCTTGTTGTCAAACTTACTGAATCATTAATTATTATTATTTTTTATTTTAGTTGCCAAGCATTTCACATTTTTTAGCTACACTTTTCACTATGTTTTTTTTTTAAAAAAAATATTATTATTATGTCAAAATGGCCTATTTTAGAAAGTACGTAAAAAACAGTTAATTTATTAACTTTTTTGAGTCAAATCATCTCTTTATTTTTTTTTTTGCACGTTTTTAAAAATAAAAAAAATTGGTCAAAAATTAACTTTTAATCTACTTTTCAAAATAAGCCACAAGTGGTACAATCAGATGAAATAAGAAGTTATTTGATAAATCCAATCATATAATCATCTTGTCTTTAGGGGGGAAAAAAAATCTAGGTTGTGACAAAATAAACATTTGTTTTTAAATTTTATCAATTTTAATTTTAATTTTTTTAAAAAAAATTATCTAAATTATTTGTCTATTTTAATTAAAAAAAATTAATCATTAAATTCAAAAAAAATTGTATTTTAAATATTTTATATAATTTTTCTTAAAAACAAAGTAGCTATGTGTACTCTTGTTATTTAGAAAGCACCCTGTGTTTCACATAACTCAAACTTACTAGATAATTTCTCAAGTAAAACATCTTTTTTAATGATAGATCTCATTATTAAAGAGAATCTATTATTAGTTTATGTAATTGATTACTTATTATTGTTTATTTCATAGCACACAAATGATGAGTGAATATTGAAGTAGTTTTCATCTAAAGAACAATTAATCACACCATATATGTTTCACAAATGTTTATGACAACAAGAAGATTGAAATATAGACAGACATGAGAGAGATTTTCACCTTTTCTTCAATAAACTTAGTCCAAAAACGAACCATGGCAATCTCATAAGGGTCCTCAGGCAAAATAGGGTTGTTTTTCCAAACCTCGTCGAGGTACTCCATGATGACAATGGACTCACAGATAATCTTATCGTTGTGAATGAGGACTGGGACTCTTTTAAAGACAGGGTTGCAAGTGAGGAGGAGATTGCTCTTGTTGACGAGATCTTGTTCTAAGTATTCATATTGGATGTTTTTGAGGTTGAGAGCCCATTTTACTCTATAGACAAATGGGCTGACCCATGAACCCAACAGCTTCACCTCTTGCCCCTCTGCCATGTATGATGATTTTGTTTTGTGATTTTATGACTTGCTTCTGCTCTTGTTATATAGAATACAGAAGGGGAAGAGAGAGAGAGAGAGAGAGATGTGAGTGTGAGTGTGAGTGTGAGTGTGAGTGTGAAAGGAAGAATTTCTTGTTCCCACATCATCAATTTTTTAGTCACTGGATGGGGTCTCATATTTGAGTTCAGATCTCACCGGTCCTTCCTTTGGGACGGTTCAGATTAACCCACGTTACCCCACTAAAAATTTGTGACTTCAATTAATTAAAAAAAAATTCAAAATTCCCTCTGAGACTCTCTCTCTTCCTCCCTCATTGACACACCCACGTCACACACTTAAGCCTCATTTAGAAACAGGCTAATTTAGTAATTTTTTGACTATTTAATTAAAATATAAGTTAAAAAAATTAGTATGTTTGGGATGACTTTTTGACTTTTTACGAAAAGATGTGCAAAAAGTAGAGAAAAAAGAGAATCTTTGACTTTTTTGGGTCTCATGTGGGTCCTACACCCATGTGAGACATTTGATAAAATTTTTAATAAAATTTTTGGCACCTTAATATGGGTCTCATGTGGGTCCTACACTCATGTGAGGCATTTGATAAAATTTTTAGTAAAATTTTTAGCACCTTTAGGATTTTTGTTTTTTAATCACGGGATGAGTCTCATATTTGAGTTCAGATCCTCTGTGGTCCTTTTTTCGGGGACGGCACGTTATCCCACTAAAAATTTGTGACTCAAATTAAAAAAAAGAATAATGCTTGGGACCCCCTTTTGGGGGTCACCCCTCACTCCCTTTGTCACGTGGCGGGTGGTGATTGGAGGAGCAGGAAAAAAAAGAAAAAGAAAAAGAAAAAGTAACCAATGAGAGAGAGGGGGTCAAAGGGGGTGGGGGAAAAGGGGGATGAATCATTGTTGAAAAAAAAAATTCAAAATTCCCTCCGACACTCTCTCTCTTAGTGGCATGTTTTGTAGGAGGGAAAAGGAAAGAAGACAGTGAATGTTATATTAAAATTGTGCGCCTAATGAACCTTAATGTGTTGCTTTAGAAACACTTGAAGTAATATTCTGATATGTACACACTGTTTCCATTGATTCCAAGCAAGGTTGACAGTGTAGTACATTCTGGTCTTCCTTCGTCCTAGTAAAGCTGAGACGGGGGCAGAGTTGCACGGAGAGGCTAGGGTGGTAGTGGCTACTACACTGCTTGCATAGAGAGGGGCAGAGTTGCAAAATGTCTTAAACAAAGTGATCTAATACGCAACAAGGTAATTTGTTCCATAACCTTTCTACCAGTCTAATAGATTTGAATGCATAAGTGAGAAATTGACCAATATATTTGGGGAAAAGATTGAGACCTACATTTTAAGTCTCATAATCGTATCGACAATGACATGACAAGTTATGTGTTGACTCTTTGATTTGTTATAAATTTAATCATATACCAAAGTGTGATGAAACTAAATAATTTCCCAAGTGTTGTGCATGTATTGCCATGCTCATTAAACTAAATAATTTATATAAATGGAAGAAATTATGTTGCAAGATAACTGATGCCATGATTTTGTATTAAAATTTCCACTTACAAAAAATGATTTGAGTATTAAATTTTATACTCAACTTAGACTTTTATATGCAAGTTGTCAGCTCTTGTTTAGTGATAATTTCCCAACTTAGACTTTTATACTATTTGTTTCCTTCCTTTATTGCCATTTTGCTTTTACCTTTTGAGTAATTAACATGATGGTTCACAATATGAATTGTACATAATGTGGAATTAATATGATATACAGATATCTCTTTGCACTCATGTTATTTCAGTTTGTTTACATGATTGCTTATGCACTTATGATTCATACATCAATAACTTGGGCCCCCTTTTTGTAATCTTATTAATACCCCCATCAAACTTAATAGTAATTTGAATTTGGGCATATCATGCTTTCTTTAATAAGCACAATAAATAAATAAATAGTTACATTGCCAATCTTCTAGCTTTCAGCTACTTCTGTGCATTCACAGCGGCAGCAAAGTTTATTTATTTTATTTATTATTATAAAACTTATGTGCTTATAACTCTTTTTATTTGACTAATATATAAAATAATATCATGAACATGTGAATGGAAAACCTTGATGTGGATCCTACAGAATAGAAACCAAAATGATTTACAAAATTTTCTTATACATACTGACAATGAACTCAGCGAACATGTGACAAAATTAACTAAATAGTTAAAGAGAGCAATGAATTTAAAGGGTATGGACAACTGAAGTACTAAATTAACCCCATGAAAGAAGAAATTATTTTAAAAAGTACGTATAAGACTCTAATATGTAAAAAGTCATGACTGAAAGAATGGTTACAATAATTGTCAAGCTTTTTGTGTCCAACTTCAACGAAATCCAACGTCAAAGGAAATAAAATGCAGAAGTTTGATTACATACGAATAAAATTCAAAAAATAAACAACTACCTTCCATGCCCGCAATGGAGAAACATATACATTATGTATTGCAGATACTTTTTTTGGAGATATATCAGGAAGACTTTTTCAATGGTGATATCGTAGGTCATCCAGGTCATTGACCTACTTGTAGCAAGATATCAATAAAACAAAATAAAATAAAAAAACAACTAACAAGGGGAAAATAAATAAATAAACGGAGCATACCATCAGTGCTATTGTTAGTTTCTGAATTTCGGTTTTTTGAAGCTGTTCCAAAAAGGGCAAGCTCCACAAGTATTGGGTTTACAGCAGGAACAAATATTTCATTGTATTTTATTAATTATATCAACATGCTCCTGCCCTGTTCTCTATTTTCAAAGTAATCTAAAGGATTTGAATAACCTTTGCTTGTGTGCTCCGTTTTGCTGGGTTTGTCTTTGCTCTGCTTAGTTGGTTTGCTGCTGTGGTGGGGTGGGTATGGGCTATTTATGCTTTGTTTATTGTTCATGTTTTGGTTGATGTTGGTGATGGTTGTTGGGTGGAGTTTAATAGGTCTATGGGGTGTTTGGTTTTTGGTTTATTCCAAACAATGGTAGTTTGGTGTTTTGATTCTTTGGGAGAGGGGGGGGTTTCTCGCCTTTTCTTCTTGTTGGGTTTGGTTTCTCACCAACCCTTGGGATCGAGCTTGCAGATGATTGGACTCTCTGCTCGGTGCCAACCTAGTTGGAATTAAGTAGTTTGCGATGATGCTTTGTGCTCTTTACATAAAGTTACAATTATATGTCTCCCTCTAAGATGCTTTGTGCTCTTTACAAATTAGTATAATGTTTGTTAAATATAAATTAATCTTGCACCAACACTAGCAAATGCCCCTATTAATTAATATAGAATTGAAGAATCATATTAAGGGTATATATTTGGAATACTACTTAGAAGGAACAATCAACCCTTGTAATTAAATTAATTATTTTGTAATATGAAAATAAATTTGTTCACACTTTTTTAGTATATGAACAATACAAAATATAATTATAGTTGAAATTTAGTTTCTCTTTACATAATGATACAATTATATGTCTCCCTCTAAGATGACTTCACATAGAATTGTTCATGTATGCCACAATTGTTCATGTATAGTTGAAATTGTTATTACTATTTCGTTCACTTCATTATTGCAATGCTAATCAAACCCTTAAACTTACTTAAGCTCTCTTCCAGTACAGCGTGTTTTTCCAAGTTGTCATCCATTCCCAGGTTCATCTTTGCTTGATGTGTACTGTTCCAATAATGGACAAGAGTTAGATAATGATCAAAGATAGGCTAAAAAGTAAAGAGTATCTAGAAGGTGCTCAGTCATTTATTGAGTCCGCTACGAAGAATTTAGGGCCGCAAATGAAATCGGTTGTCCTTGTGTTGATTGCTTGAACGGCACGAAATTTAGTCTACACATTGTACGGTTGCACTTGATTCGAAGAGGAATCGCATGTTCTTATCGAACTTGGGTCCACAACGGGGAACATGTTCCCATGTTGTGTGCTTATCCTACTATGCGAAACGATGATGAAAGCCACCGAGCTGGAATGACAACCAATCACAAAAATGTGGATGAACTTCCAACCATGTTAGAAGAGATTTACATGAGTGGTCTCATGGATGATCATATCGATGATGAACGTACTAGTTCAGAGAGGCACAATTTGTTGAAGTTCATGAAGTTGTTCGCTGATGCTCAACGCAAAGTATATCCAGAGTGTGAAAAGTTCTCCATCTTGTCCTTTGTAATTAAGATGCTTCACATGAAGGTGTACAATAAATGGAGCAACAAATCTTTCGATATGGTTATGCAAGTTTTCAAAGACATTCTACCAAAGTGTGATGAAAATGTTCCATGGACCCTTTATGAAGCGAAAAAGTTCTTACGTGAATTGGGTTTGGGATATGAGGTCATTCATGCATGCAAGAATGATTGTACTTTATTTTGGAAGGACACGTTGGAGAATTGCCCTACATGTACGGAGTCTAGATACAAGTTGAATGACAAGACGGGTAAGAAAATTCCACACAAAATACTGAGGTACTTTCCTTTGACACCGAGGTTGAAGAGATTGTACATGTTGAAAAAAACAGCCGCACATATGAGATGGCACAAAGATAAGCGTGTAGATGATAGAGTATTACGACATCCAGCTGATGGTGAGGCATGGAAGGACTTTGATAGGCTGCATCCTACGTTCTCTGCGGATCCTCGGAATGTAAGGCTTGGGCTTGCCACGGATGGTTTCAATCCATTCGGAAATATGAGTACATCGTACAGCATGTGGCCCGTAAGCTTAATGCCTTACAATCTACCTCCATGGAAGTGTATGAAAGATCCATTCTTCATGATGTCATTGCTTATTCCCAGACGATCTGCACCTGGAAGAGACATCGATGTTTACTTGCAACCATTAGTAGAAGAGTTAACTAATCTGTGGGAGGAGCATGGTGTGCAAACATATGATGCCTCAAACGGCCAAATATTTACAATGCATGCAGCAGTCATGTGGACCATCAACGACTTTCCTGCATATGGTTCCTTGTCTGGTTGGAGTACAAAAGGTTACCTAGCCTGCCCTAATTGTAACATGGATGCATCATCTCAGAGGTTGCGAAGTAAGATAGGGTATATGGGTGCTCGGCGGTACTTACCTGAGAACCATAATTGGCGAAGAAGTAAGCTATTCAACGGTGAAATTGAGAATCGGTCCAAACCTGTGGAGTTATCGGGAGAACAAATACTGGACCAAATTAATTTGGGGACGTACAGGCCGTATGGAAAGCATCCAACCAACCAAAAAAGACAACGGACTGAAAATCCAACTCCGAACTGGACAAAAAGAAGCATTTTGTTCGACCTACCCTATTGGAAAATGCTTAAGCTTCGACATAACCTTGATGTCATGCACACAGAGAAGAATATATGTGACAATCTACTTGGGACACTATTGAGCATAGATGGCAAGAACAAGGACACGGACAAAGCACGTTTGAATTTGGAGGACATGCGAATACGAAAGGAGTTACACTTGATAAGGCATGCGAATGGCTCTTTTGAGAAGCCTCCGGCATTGTACACATTGTCCCCAGCAGAACGAATAGGGTTTTCTGATTTCTTAAAATTGATTAAGTATCCTGATGGCTATGCAGCAAATGTATCCAATTGTGTCACCGCGAATGGTGGTAAGTTAGTTGGCCTGAAGAGTCATGACTGTCATGTCATTCTATAATGACTTCTTCCCATTGGGATGTGAGGATACCTTCCTACCGAGATTGAGACCACATTGTTTGAGTTGGGAACTTTTTCAAACAGTTGTGCTCAAAGACATTGAGGGTGACTGATTTGGAGAAATTGCAAGAACAAATCGTACTTATACTGTGTACGCTTGAAAAGATTTTCCCTCCTGCTTTTTTTGATGTGATGGTCCACTTGACAATTCATTTGCCTTACGAGGCTAGGCTTGGAGGGCCTGTGCAATATCGATGGATGTATCCTATTGAGAGGTATAACTACGAGTTTCTGAACTTTTTTCATGTAATTATAGTTCAATATGACCATACTAACGATCAGGTTGATGTTTACATGTAGGATGCTCAGACTTCTTAAAGGATTTGTGGGCAATAAAGCTCGGCCAGAAGGTTCCATTGTAGAGGGCTACATATCGAAAGAGTATACGGCATTTTGTTCATTGTATTTGCATGGAGTTGAAACGGAGTTTAACCGGGAAGAAAGGAACTACGATGGAGGTGACAATGGCCCGGGGTTGGCGATTTTCACTCAAAATGTCCGTCCTTTTGGTCACCTCCCAGGGGCAATTGATGTGTCCGTAGCTGACCGCGAATTGGCTCATTGGTTTGTCCTACACAATAGTTTGGAAGTGGACGAATATCTAGAGTATGATTCCTCATCATATATGCAACATACATTTTCTACATGGTTTGTATTTTTTAAAGTCTTAATTATTCCAATTACTTATGACTTACATTGTATTAACTAGGGAACACAAACTCGTGTTGCAACAAAAATATGGAAGTTCATGCAACATTGCAACGTGACAATGCAAAGAATTTCCTAAATGGTTCAAACATCGCGTAAGCTAAAACTCGTTAGTGTGTAGTTTGCAGATAACGTTTAATTATTCTAAGTTTGAATTGACATGACGTACTTTCTTGTGTAGATGAACCAATTGCGAAATCAAAAGTCACCTGAAGCAATCGATGAGATGTGGTCATTAGTGAATGGACCTAATGCCTTAGTGAACACATATTCAGGATGCATTTGTAAATGGTGTTTGATTCCATACTATCGACCGTGATAACCGTCGTAAATGTCAAAATAGTGGGTTGGTAGTGGAAGGTGACCACCAAGGCCAATTGATAAAGTTCTACAGTTACCTTTGTAAAGTGTGGAAACTAACATATTTGTTTGGACATCGGGTTGTTTTGTTCCAATGTGAATGGTATAACACCCGTAGTAGTCGAACTTTGCAAGTCGAACCACATGTGACAACTGTTGACGTAAGAAGTCGATGGTATAAAGATGACTCGTTTGTATTCCCAAGCCAAGTTCAACAAGTTTTCTATGTTCATGATATGAAGTTAGGGCTGAATTGGCGAGTCATGGAAAAGTTTCAACATCGACGAATTTGGGATGTGCCAGAGTTGGATGTGCCAGAATTTGATGAAGTGTTGCAAGATGATGAAGCCAGTACTGTTGTACCAAATGAGCCTATTGATGATGATGTTGTTTTGCGTCAGGATGACATTGAACCTGAAATTATTTCAATGGAAGTTTCTCAGTCCAATAAGCATGTACAACCCGAGGGTGTTATGGATGATGCTTTCATCTGTGATGACAATGATGAACGAACAATCGCAGGTGATAACAAAGAAGAAGATGATATAGAAAGTGATTTTGATACAGATACGGACCTAGAGTTTTAACTCAGTTTGTTTCGTTATCCGGCTTGTTTTGTTGATGTAATGGGTGCAATTAAGAATATGATGAGTAGACTAGTTATGTCTTGATTCTTCTTCTTCTTGTTCGGACCCCAATTTCCCAAGTACATTCATATTCTATGAAGTTAATACCCTTGTAATTAATTTCCTCTACGATTTCTATGAACTTTGTTAGAAAATTGAAAATTGAAAATGGTAGGATGATTGGTTGGCTGAGTTGGGATGTTGTGTTGGTTGCTTAAATGTATTCATGCTGCTCTGCTGATGCCTTGTTTTGTTGTCTTGTGTGCTGCTGTTTGAGGAACTCGTAGTGTTTGTGTTTTACTTACCTATATGTGGTTTTGTTTATGTTGTTTATGTTTTTAGAAGAGCTTGTGTTTTGTGGGTTTGTTTAGGTAAGTGTGTGTGAAGAAGATGTGTGATTTTGTTATGATTTTCATGGAAAACATTTTCTTGCTAGCTTCTTTCCTTACTTATCTCTTTAGGCATTGGCATTATAGTTTATTTGCATTGGCATTTACTTACCTCTTTAGACATTGGCATTATTGTTGTGATTTACTTACCTCTTTAGGCATTGGCATTACTTACCTCTTTATAGTTTATTGGCATTTACTTACCTCTTTAGGCATTAGTATTATTGTTGTGATTTTGTGTTGCTCCACAAAAATATGTTTTGGTGGAGATTCCTCGGCTATTCAAGAACATATGTCTTCCAAATTTGATGTCATGAGTTTTGCTGATCAATGAAATGCAGCTGCATTATTAGGCAAGGCACTAGTTGCTAAATTAAGATCTAAAGCCTCATCAAAAAATAGAGGACATATACGAAAAGTTTTATCCATTTTATTAGTATTAGCATATAGGTGATCATTCCCTCTCTTGATCTTTCTATCCACTCATTACCCCCCCCCCCCAAAAAAAGGAAAGAAAGAAAGAAAGATCTTTCAATCTAGTCACATTAATATTTGTAGTAGGTAAAATGATAATTCTCACCTGCTGAATTTCACTTTAAAAAAAAAAAGGTAAAAAAAAAGTAGTCTATAGGCATTAAATTTCGTACTGAACACACACATGATAGTCTACATGAACACTCACATTTGCTGCTGGTTTTCTTTATGTTGAGAACACGCACATTTTGAGAAGTCATTTTTTTGACACTTTGGTTGATATTGCTTCCCAGAAGTCCAACATCCCTACTGTTTGGATGGGGGATTTTAATGTTGTTAGGTTCTGTCATGAAAAAGTTGGGGGGTCTAATACTTGGTCTAGTGCTCAAGAGTTGTTCTATACCACCCTCCTTCAAGCTTCTCTAGATGACATTTCTTATACTGGTTGTCAATTCACTTGGGCTAACAAGCAAACTGATGGTCTGTATATTGCTCCCAAAATTGATAGAGTTATTGTCAATGATAAATGGCTGCAATGTTTTCTTTCTTCTCATGCCA
Organism: Camellia sinensis; assembly: GCF_004153795.1. Lineage (NCBI taxonomy): Eukaryota > Viridiplantae > Streptophyta > Magnoliopsida > Ericales > Theaceae > Camellia > Camellia sinensis. The sequence goes on from NW_021028633.1 coordinate 375,662, forward strand.
ATTTCTATCCTACAGGGCCATCTCATCATTCTCCTGCTGTTTTGACCAACATTCAAAAACGGCCTAGGTCTAAGAAACCTTTTAAATTTTTTAATTTCTGGGCTGATCACCAAGAATTTCTGCCTACTGTCCATGGGATCTGGTGCAAATCAGTGCAGGGCTCTCCTATGTTTAGGATTTGCTGAAAACTTATGTCTCTTAAACCTGTGTTAAAAATTCTTAATAAAAATGATTTCAGTGATGTGTCTGCCAGGGTCATTAGTTCTAGAGCTGAGTTAGATAATATTCAAATCAAGGTCGATAAAGACCCTTTCAACCTTAATCACCTTATCTAGTTTTGTTTGAAGCAAATAATAAGTCTGCTTTGGTTTCTACTTATTGCTTGCCATTATGAATAATGAATGGTTTTGTTGTAAAAGGGGGGGAGAACTCTGTGAGGAATCAAATAATTTGTCACTTGAAATCCACCTAATATATGACATGAACAATAAAATAGAAAGCCAACAAGTACATTAATAAAATTTTCAATGTAAATGATAAATCAAATCGTCTGATAACAATTTTGAAAACATTAATTACTTTGGACGACACAACTCAAATAAGTAATTCGTGTCTAAGCATACAAGTTGATGTCCCTCGAAAATAAAATTTTGCAATAGTGAGATATTACCACTTTGATTCCTCACTTGCAAGCCTCTCACTTAGTATCCTAACTCCCATGTACCTGCACCATTTACAAACATAGTTCCTAGAATCAGTGATAATTAAGCACATTAATTCTAAAGATGATTAAAACACAGACAGTTTCATGGAACAGAGACAAGAGGGGGTCTCTCATCTGAGAACCTTTATGTATTTTATTTATGTGTAAGTAGACTTTTTGTAATGCAAAAGATCTGTGAGGAACAATTATTCATGTATGTTTGTTACGTAATGTAGGTACCATGATTCCTAGAATCAAGACGGGGCGGCGGAAGAGAGCAACAAGTGGCAACGTATTATCAGCCTCTGAAGCATGTCCACTGGAGATTGGCACCCCGCTGACGTTCTTTGATAAGACGCAACCACCAGATGATACACAAACAGTGGTGGACAAGACGCAGCCAGGTGGAGTGGGTAAGAGCATTGAACTTAGTTGTAAGCTAAAAATTTTGTTTTTTTTTTTTTTGTTTGGGTGCATAAGTCATCAAGTAAGGCAATGAAAACCCCATACAGACAAAGAGAAACAAAGAAAAAAAAACAAAAGGTTACTTTGCACATAACAAGGACACTTCCACAACAAATAAAATATTAGCTAAACAACCTTGAAATCAGCTACAACAACAGCAACAGCCAATTGAATGTTGCCCCAGCTACATTGATAGCTACGAAATCCAAGTTATAGCATAATTTATGTTTGACTTTATGCAACCAAACAGTAGCTGGTAGCAACAGTAGGCAGCGAAAAAACTAACAGGACCCACAACCAACACGTATTTTTTGAAGTTCATTAGCAATGTTTGTAATATGTGACTTCTTTCCCCTTTTGTACCAGGGCAAATGAGGTCAACTCGTGTACGAGGACCAACATTAGGCAAAGGAGTGCAGAAAAAAAATTACTAGGAGAAAGGGGGAGAAATTACATGTCTATGTCAATCGGGTGTTGAACGCAATCACAGGAGGGAATGCCACCCCAGCGATGAATGAGTTGGGCCTTCAAATTAGACGGTTGTGCCCTCTTCAAAGCATGAAGTTATGGAGAAAAATTGATCAAACTACCAAAGATGCGGTCATCCAAGCGGTGCTAGTATGAGAATCATCTTGCCATAATGTCTCCATTATGTTATTTGTAATTGCATAAATTAATTGTTGTACTAATTCTCTTATTATGTTTGTGGGACAAGTTTGTTATCGGTGATGATTTTGATAATAATGAACAAGCTCAACAGATCCTCGATAGAAACGCATATTTGCTATACAAGGATTGGAGGTACAATCTAAAGCAAGAGTTCCTCGAACTTGAGGAAAAGGGTGTTGATGACCCCTATAGTCATCCGCCTAGTGGAGTGAGCTTGGAGGACTAGAAATATATGATTGATGTTGCTTGGAAAGACGAATCTCACTTGGTAACAAATTAATTAGAAACCCCATTATTGAAATTAATTTATGTTTTAATATGTAAAAATTGTTCACTAATTTTTTTTTTTTTTTTTGTTCCTATTTTTTTAGAAACGCTCAAAAACTGGTAAAGCAAATAGGGATATGCTCCCCTATAATCATACAAGTGGATCGCGATCATTTTCTATAGCAATGTCGCTTATGGTGAGAAGTTAATTTACCAATGTAATGGATGATTGATTCTTCTTGATTTTGAATATTACCATGTACTAATTCGTCAATGGAATTTTTCCAAACCTAACAGGCAAATGAGGATGGAGATATAGATTTTCCTGAATTTTATAAGAAAGCACACAAGTTCAAGAAGACGGGAGATTGGATTGACCCCAAATGTGGTGAGCTACATGTGAGTATTGAATGTTGAAACCAAGTGTGTTGCATATCTATTAGTAAAGTTGTTTTACATTCCTTCTCCCATCTTGACTTTATTGTTTTTTTGCCATGACAGGATGATATGGTGAATCTACAAGTGGTAGCCACCGATGCGGGGATGCGATTGACCCACGAAGAAATATCAAGGCAAGTGCTCAGGGAAAAAAAAAATTACTTGCGTGGATGTGGGATAGGCCCACAACCCTCTTCCACAGCTTCTAGTGCAGCATGAGCACGCGATAAACATATGGAGTCAATGAGAGCGGAACTGAAGGTTCTTCGTGAGGACCGTCGAAGAGATCACGAGGAGTTGCTGAAGGAGAAAGAGGAGCACCAAAGAGATCACAAGGAGCTATTGAAGGAGAAAGAGGAGCGCCGAAGAGATCACAAGGAGCTATTGAAGGAGAAAGAGGAGCGCCAAAGAGATCGGGAGGAAATTATGAGGGAAAAAGAGGAGCTGATGAGACACATCAAACCGGTCGATAAAGAAAAAAAAGCACGGGAGGCACAACAAGTGCAACTCAATCATTTGAACGACGTGGTGTCACGGCTCACAACCCTCTTGGAGGGTTCAGATAGTCATCCTACTATTCGGTAAATAGAATTTTGTTTGACAAGCTAGTTCAACTTCTACAAAAAAATGTGGATCATATTGACATAGAATTGTTTTCTAAAGTTGCTATGCAAATTTTGTTTTTGTTATGTGCTTCGCATAGGTTTTGAGGCATAAAGTGAGTAGACTTTGCAGCAGCCAACGTGGTGTTTTGCTACATTACACAAAGGATCGTAATCTGATTTCCATAAGGTAATCACATGATTTCACTGAAATATTAAGTTCCCCAAAAGCAAATACAATGAGCCTATGAATATGAGGCCAGTTACTATATTAGCAGTGATATCCAATTGAATGTCATTTCAAATTTAAGACTAATTGAATAAACCAAGTTAAATTGGAATGAATTTTGATTTAGTACAATATAACTAGTACAACTAGACTGGTCTAAAGTGCATGCAAGCCATGATTAGTTCCTAATGATGAGTTTGAGAAAGAGAAGAGCTGTGAAGATACAATGCAAAATGAGAGCACTGAAAGGTACAGAAAACTGATTTTTTAAAAAACTAAAATGTTATTTGAATTTTTTAAGTTAGAAACAATCAGTAGGTTTTAGTCGAGTCAATTAGTATATATTTTTGTAACGCTTCTATGTACAATAAGTCTATCATTGTTTCTAGAGTTTTGGGGTCTGTTAGTGGCCAACAATTTTGGGTTGTAATCAAAAGGATGCTAATACAATTGTAATTTTTGTTGCGCAAAAAGGACGGTAATACGTGAAAAAAATTAATGAAACCCTCATTGTGCATTAGGAGTTGTCAACATTGAATCATGACTTTATTTGGGTTGTAATCAACATAATTCCGGGTCTATTTCCCCCTATTGACCATGTTCAATACGTTGGACAATGATGAGCTTCATTATTGTCATATTGGAAAAATATATTAGTTTAGTTAGTCTCCTCTGTAAAATGCCGTCTTACCAGAACCCCATAAACTTAGCCGAAAAAGGCCTTCAAGGGCCGAAATTTGAAAGCAGCCCCCGAACTACTATGAGGATGGCACGGGTAGCTTCCTCGTGTCAAATAGGACCTATAGGGACAGACGGGACGTAATTAGCACGTGTACGTTGGGAGTTGGCGTCAAAACGCCATAAACTAAGCCGAAAAAGGCGTTCGAGGGCCGAAAATTGAAATCAACCCCAGAACCACTATAGGGATGGCACGGGTAGCTTGTTGGTGTAAAATAGGACCTGTGGGGATAGACAGAACATAATTAGCACGTGCACGTTGGGAGTTGGCGTGAAAAACGCCATAAACTTAGCCGAAAAAGGCGTTCGAGGGCCGAAAATTGAAAGCAGCCCCCGAACCACTATAGGGATGGCACGGGTAGCTTCCTTGTGTCAAATAGGACTTGTGGGGACAGACGAGACGTAATTAGCACGTGTACGTTGGGAGTTGTTGTGGAAAAGGCCATAAACTTAGCTGAAAAAGGCCTTCGAGGGCCGAAAATTGAAAGCAGCCCCGAACCACTGTAGGGATGGCACGGGTAGCTTGCTGGTGTAAAATAGGACCTGTGGGGACAGACGGGATGCAATTAGCATGTGTACTTTGGGAGTTGGAGTGAAAAACGCCATAAACTTAGCCGAAAAAGGCATTCGAGGGCCGAAAATTGAAAGTAGCCCCCCAACCACTGTAAGGATGGCACGAGTAGCTTCCTTGTCTCAAATAGGACATGTGCCGACAGACGGGATGTAATTAGCACGTGTACGTTGGGAGTTGTCGTGAAAAAGGCCATAAACTTAACCAAAAAAGGCCTTCGAGGGTCGAAGATTGAAATCAGCCCCCGAACCACTGTAGGGATGGCACGGGTAGCTTCCTTGTGTCAAATAGGACCTGTGGGGACAGACAGGACGTAATTAGCACGTGTACGTTAGGATTTGTCGTGAAAAAGGCCATAAACTTAGCCGAAAAAGGCGTTCGAGGGTCGAAAATTGAAAGCAGCCCCTGAACCACTGTAGGGATGGCACGGGTAGCTTGCTGGTGTAAAATAGGACCTGTGGGGACAGACGGGACGTAATTAGCACGTGTACGTTGGAAGTTGGCATGAAAAACGCCATAAACTTAGCCGAAAAAGGCGTTCGAGGGCCGAAAATTGAAAGCAGCCCCCCAACCACTGTAGGGATGGCAGAGGTAGCTTCCTCATGTGAAATAGGACCTATGGGGTCAGACGGGATGTAATTAGCACGCGTACATTGGGAGTTGGCGTGAGAAACGCTATAAAGCTAGACCAAAAATATATTAGAGCTTATATTGACTTCCGAAGTTGAAAGATAAGATACTTGACATTTATCACAAGTCTTGACTAGTTTCTGTTGCAATATTTACATTGTTTCTATTGTTAGCATTTACTTTGAACCTCTCTTTTCTACCATATCCTTCAAAAATAAAAATAAAAACTCACGAAGAGATAAGAAAAAGAGTGAATTGAAAATGTGTAGTCCCCAAATCATACTAGATAAGATTGTAGAAAAAAATATTGATTCAGTGATCCAATCGGTGGTGTGTCATATCCGTTTTGTTACTTACTACAAAGGAAACCTAGAGAAGTTGGATGCTAAAAAGAAGAACCTGGAAGATCAGTGGCAAAAAGTCAATGACGAAGTTGATATATACAAGACCCTTGGTGAAGACATAAAGGCTAATGTTTCAAACTGGCTAACAGAGGCGGACAAAATGATAAAAGAAGTTGAAGAATTTGTGAACCACAAAACAAATCCTGAAAGCATGAAATGCTTTAAATTTGTGAACCACAAAACAGATTGGGGTGCATGGACTAGTAGGGGTAGTGTAGACGCGCCCGCGAGGGACCCTCATGCTACAGTTCAGACTCTCGATTTTGTTACGGTTCTTAATCTGAACCAAAGAGTCCAAATCCGGCAAATCGTTTTGAGAAACAGATTTTTTGAAAAGAAGTGCCAAACATGGACTGCTTTGCCAGATACAGAGTCGCCACCTAAATATTTTTGAAATGGGGAAATTTAGGAAACCCTGACTCGGTGCCGAAGGCCACATGTCCGTCATCACCAGAGTTGTCTCGGCTCGGGAGCTTGGGTACGATCGGGGAAGGTCAGCTATGAGCACCCCCTTTTGCCCGGTCCGAAGACCGGCCTCTACTAACCGTGATATCCGTTTTTGAAAACTTTACGTGTTCTTAAACCAATTGTTAGCCTAGAATTACTATGTTATGCGCGCAGCAAACAGGTATAGACCAAGTCGCCCAAATTGGAACAAAACATTTCATGTTTGTTTTGAAAATGGTTTGCTACTCGCAAGTAGGCTAAAATGCAGGTTTTGCCACCCTCAAGTGGGCTTTTAGAAAAGATGGTTTTGCCACTATCTAGTGGGCTTTAAAATTCACAGTTTTAATGTGTTATCCCAATTTAGGTAATTCAACCTCCATCCACAGGCATTCAAGCAGTAATATCACGTAAGCAACTAAGCCGCATGGCAAGCATACTATTATGGCAACATTCACACGCATGTTGGATGCTAAAGCATAACCACTTACATTGTACTCCGTGCCAAAACAATAAACTAGTTAGCAATCAATGCATGATCCAAGTCCATGTTTAAATGCCTAATGCAACGCATACGGAATACATTCTGCTTCACACTGACTGTACATTGCTCACACTGTACACTGCACACAATACACTGCACAACACACGGCTCTGCCATTTCTGCTTTATTCTGCATTCTGCTTCAACTGATAAA
>NW_021028633.1:383198-447119 GCF_004153795.1 Camellia sinensis
GATTCAGCGAGGGCTGCTCGACTCGCTTCTACCCGGATTCATGCCGAACTTCTCCCAAATTAGTTTTCTCCTCTCCTTTCCTCTCTTCTTTAACTCCAAACCCCTAAACAAAGTGTTTTGAAGGATTTGCCTCTCTCCTTGCCGAAGAAACTGAACATTTCCCCTGCGATGCAACATGCCGATACAAGCAAACATGCAAGGTGAGCATGCAAATAAGCAAAGGATGGTCTTAAACATGAATTAGGCAGCTCTAGTTAGGCCCAAAACAGTGGCCAAAATGCTTAGTGCATGGAGGCAAATGACATGCAAACATGCATAGATACATGGTCCAAGACTTAAGCATAATGAAGCCACTTTTCAACGCATTTGAAAGGCACAAACATGGACAATTTTCATGCGAATTTCAGAGGCGATAGGTGATGCCAAACAGCCCCGAAACATAACGAAACGACACTCAACGCATGGAATGAATCCCAAAATGCAAAATTAGGCACATGAAATGGCTTACAGCTATACAAAGCATGCATAATATGGACATGGAGCATGAAGACAGAAGCAAGGCAGCCCTGAGATAAGCATTTTTACAGTTTATGGCATGGCCAAACAGCAAGCAAAGATGGGGCTAAAATGGCATACAAAAACGGCCCTAAACATGCGATTATGAAGCAACTCACAGCTGCTAACTCCAAATAGGTTAGGGCCCTTCAACAACATTGAAGAGGGGCCCAAAATATGCACAGTATAACATGGAGGTCCCAAACAGTGTTGAGCCCTTCTTCAATGTTGAAGAGAGGCTCAAAATAATCCTGTTTTCAGTTTACATCAGGCTCTAAAACAGATCACACATGGGCCAAAGATACTATGCAAAAATGATGCATTCAAGGAGGATATTGAAGCAAGTGCAAGCTACTGTCCTCAAACAGCAAGAGGTCCTCAATCAAACATGAAGAGGACCTCAAAATATGATGATTTGAAGTTTGGGTCGGAGCCCAAAAGTGCAAGCAACTATGGCTTAGATATGAAGCAAGAAAAGGCTAGAAAAGGGAAGATGAGGACTCACCCTTGAAGACCAACAAACCAACACCTCTTGGACCAAGTTTAGGTGCTCCTAAGCTCTGAAGAACAGCCTCAAGCTGCTGGAATGGAAGTGGTGGAATGATGCTATAGGGTGTAGTGCAAATAGGCCAAGAACAAGGCCCTTTTGGACCCTCAAAACCAACACAAATGTAGAGAGAGAGGGAGATATATAGAGAGAGTGATATATATCTCTTCTATATCAGATTTTTCTAACCTCTTTAGGGGAGGAGAGGCTCTCTTTTTATAGAGAAACCAATGGGGCAAAGCTTCTCTTAGAAGCTTTGACCAAAAAGGCCAAGCTTCTCTTAGAAGCTTGGAGCAAAAGGGCCAAGCTTCTTGGAGAAGCTAGGCAAAGGGGTCAAGAAGTTCAAGCTTCTTGGAGAAGCTAAACAAAAAGGTTCAAAAGGGTCAAGCTTCTTGGAGAAGCTTTAAAAGGGTCAAAAGGTTCAAGCTTCTTGGAGAAGCTAGAAAAGGTCAAAAGGTTCAAACTTCTTGGAGAAGCTAAGAAAAGGTCAAGCGTCTTGGAGAAGCTAAAAGGGGTCAAACTTCTTGGAGAAGCTAAAAAAAAGGTTCAAGAGGGTCAAGCTCCCTCAAGAAAAGGTCTCGGCCAGGACAAGTGGCCGACTGATCTAAAACAGTGGCCGGCCAGCCAAACACAATGCCGACCGGCAACAAAAGGTGCCGACCGGCAGAAAAGATTGCCGATGGCAGTAAAAACCAGCCGGTGGCCTCTAGCCACTGCCGGTGGTGGGTGGGGATGGTCTACAACCCCTACCCTGCCTCTCAAAGGCAAGATGCAAGTGTTTGGTGCAAAACCAGACACTAAACGGTCGAGTTCGGAGATCCTGAGGCAAGGCACGTAGCCGAGGCCTCCGGGAACTCCAAACGAACACAAACATGGATGATCACCGAGTGTTCAAACGGTGACGTCCAAGTCTTGAGGACGGTCAAAAATGGGGTGTCTACAGGTAGGTAAGACAAAAATGGTTGAAGAGGTTGGCAAACAAGTGAAAAAAGGACTTTTTGATGAAGTTGTGATGGCATGTATTAAAGCTTACAAAAATATTTGTTCTATAAGCATCTCTATATATGTACATTTATGAATAAAATACATTTACGTTTACACATTAGACTAAACTTGACTTGGGGCTCATGCTTGACTTGGGAAATTTCTTTGCACTTTAAATGTACACTTTCAATACAATTTAAAGTGTAAAGAAAGTATATTGAAATTCCTAAATTCAAACTATAGTTAAATACAATTTCAATTACAATTGACATCCTTGCAATTTGTGTTTTGTAGATGGCTATAACTTTTTGTTTACAATTTTTGTTTACAATGGAACTAATGGGTGTAATTTTTGTTGTGTAGATGGCTTTTGGCATTGACATGTGAATCTTCTATTTTTTTGTCCGGAAGATAATTCACAGGTTTGCACATTTGGGAAGTTTTTTGTCGTCCTGTACTTTTTGTGTGGACTATGGGTCCATCGTACATGTAATTTTTGATGGGGTACATAGTATTTTTGGAGCTTCTATTTACAATTTTCACCACCTATAATTAAAACCCAAAAAATATTTATTTAGAACTTGAAAATTTTCTCTATTACAACAAAAAAAGAGAAGTGTGCAACAGGAAAAAAAAAGATGAAGAAGAAGAACAGAGAGGTCGAAGGAGATAGACAAACATATAGAGAGAATTGTACTCCAACAATAATTTTTTGTTTAGATCTGACTAGATCTGATGTAGATCTACTAAGATCTACTTTAAATTTGAACATTCCGATGAGTTTTTTTGTGATCTTTGCCAAATCTGAATAGATCTATGTCAAAAACAAAGCCGGAAACTCAAATCGCTGGTTGGTGGTTGCCGATGAACCCCAATCGCCGGTAGTCGCTGGTAAGTAAAGCAGAAAGAAAAAGATAAGAAGGAATGCACTGAGTGTATGTCCAAAAGAGGAAGAGAAGAATGCGCTAAGTGTGTATCAAAAAGAAGAAGAGAAGAATTCGCCAGACTTTCTGGGTCTACACAAAATATTGTGAGACTAAATAAACTTAGCGTGTTTGAAATAGGATTTATGGGTAATTTATCCTAAATTTAAAAGCTGTATCTATGTATGGTATCAATAACATACTCCCATCTATTCCATTTTGTTAGTCCACTTTTCTATTTTAGGATGTCCCAAAATGATAACTCTATTTGAAAAGTCAAAGTAAAAAAACATCAATGTGTTTGGTTTTAATTTTTTAGAAATTGAGTTTTTTGTTTTTAGTCAATATTTTTAAAATTTTAAATCATTTTTTTTACTTTTTTAGATGCACCTTACTTAAATGTATCTAAAAAGTAAAATATTTGAAAAAATCAATAAATACACAAGAATACGAAAATTGTACTAAATTTTTATCTTATTTTTATTTTTTTGTATTTTCGACATTTTAGTGAATTTTTTAAAAAAAATTTGTACAAATATTATATTTTTTAAGTGTATTTATATTAGGTATATTTAAATTTTTTTATAAAAAAAATTACTTAAAATATTAAAAAAATTTACTAAAAATAAAAAAAAAACATGAAAAAAAAAAAATTTCAATTTTCTATAAAATGAATCCTAAGTTAGGAAACAAAACAAACTATTCCAAAACTATCCATTTATAGTAATTATAAATATATTAAAATTTTGAAAAGATAAGAACGTTAGTGAAAAAATATTTTAAATTTAAATATAATAATTACATGCCCCCCTTAAAAAGTTCAAATTTCTTGAACAAACCAACAACAAATTGGGATGGAGGGGTAGTCATACAATAAAATTGACTATTTGAACATTTGAAAGAGTTGATTTAAAAACAAAAATTGGTAATATTAATGATATTAAAAAATGCTTAATCACCCAATCATTTTGAGACGTTTCTTTTTTAAGTTTTACAATAATTCAAAAATTCTAAAAAATCATGTTGAAAACTAGAAACTTCCACAAGACTTATTGACAATAGGCACTATTTAAAAAAATAATGACAACAGAAGAGGCAAAACTCCAGTTGCATAATGAAGTTAGAAAAATATTCTCCTCTCTTTCACAACTTTTTATCAAAGTTTAGTTAGCTCAAAATAATGTTGTATCCACACGTTGAATTAGCAGCCAAAGTTGAACAAAAAGACAAAGCTTTTCATCTTTCCAGTGGTTCTCCATAAGCAATAAAGCCGCTCAAGCGGTGCCACTAAAATTCTTCATCCCAAAATTCTTATCAAAACAACCTATTTTGTCATTGAATACCACATTGACAATTATCAATCTCTGTATTCTTCTTCCACTCAAAATGTTGTAGTCGTATGTTTGTTCAGTTTCCATTCAAATACATGTCTGTATTTTCCTTCCCAGTGATCTCTGGTTTTGACTTGCGCTTGTACTGTAGACCGTAAAACCTTCTCTCACAACCAAGCCTAACTTGACAATCCTGCAGAACAAAAGCCCCAAAGTAAAAATTAGTTTAATTAAATCATGTCAATCATTCATTAATAATGGGTCTGGATCTGGGTCTGGGTCTGGGTCGTGTCTATGACAGACTCGGGGAAACCTCAACCATTATGATTTCATGTTTCGTCCCCAAGTATTAAACTGAGAAATCATACATAAGTTGAGTGGTTTTGGTTCTGCTAAAGAAGTTTGGGGAAAAAGTATTCTATAAACCCTAGAATAATGTGGTCAACTGTAGTTGCTTTTCCTAGTTTAATCATGTGGCACAATAATCAACTATCTGGGACCACCCAATTTATGAATGATTATAAACTTGATAGAACATGGAGTCATTGCATAAAAGAAAGTGAAATTCAGCTAGAGTGACATTAAACCTAACCCATTTGGCACCTGAAGTTGGGATTTACATTTATAATGAAATAAATTCAACCAAAAAACACACACCGTAGAAACTTCGGGATTATTCTTCATTGGCTCTTCCAATTCTCTTGCAAGATCTATGCCAAAGTAGAATTAAAAAAATAAAATAAAATAGAACATTAACATTATAGGGAGTCAATTGACAGACAAATATATTCAAATATTATTGCCTGATACTTTAAAGAAGATCTGCAGAATGTACCTCTTGTATCCTTTGTCGTAACTGATTTGGAAAGGACTTTATGGAATAGTGTTGTTCCTTGGAAGACCAAAAATGGATAACCTAAGAGTTCAAGCCTCTCGGGGAGTGACATCTCTAAAAATCCAAAGGATTTCCATATTTCCTTTAACTCAGAAATAGCAGGCACTACTAGTCTCTGAATTCCCATCTGAGTGAGCATCTGCAAAGAAATAAAATATATATTACTCATAATTACACATTTAATGAGTATAATATCTCAAGCTATGGACATAATATCACAATTATGGTCCATTTGATAATGAAGTTATAAATGAAGTCATTCAGTATTTTTTGCTTAGGTGAAGAAACTAAAAGACAGCTAAACACCAACCAAGTTAGAGTGGCTATTGTAAGATTCTAAAAACAATTTCCCAACTTTTGGCAATCAACCAAAGCATAAGGACAGATGACAGTTCTCAGTAGACTGACCTTCTCAAGTTCATGCAAAAGAAGTCGACACATGCCTAGTCGACGATATTTAGAATGTGTACCAACAAGAGGCATTTCAGCAACCTGCTGTCCATGGATCCTGAATATTGAAGCATAGAAGCTTAAAGACTAAAGAAATCACGAAAACTATGAACTTAAGTGGGGAAAAGAAAGAGAGGACAAAAGAAGCGTGAGAATCATTACCTCACTGTGGCTACAGATACAAGTTTATCACCATTCTGCAAAACCAGAACATAGAATCCACGAAAATCCAACCTTTTGAATTTGGACCTGCAAAGAAGAGAGAGTATTCAACAATTAATGCAAAAAGGTGAAAGTTTTCAGCTCAAAGGAACAATATGCAAATTGTTCAGCAACCATGTATCCATTTGCAGTTTATCAGTATTTAATCTACAATCAAATTAAGAACTTGTCAAGTTCTATGTTTCTACCATTGCAAGTCCATGCACTCACAACATGAGTAGATTGCCAGCTTCAATACCTGACAGTGTTCTAGAAGACAATCCAAAATGGACCGAGTTAATAAAAAGACCATCCAATACCATCTTAACATAGATCAAAAAGAAGATGAGAGAAAGCCAAGCAGAGGAAAGAATCATAAGACAGCAACTTCAACTTAAACCTCACCTTGTCATAAAATTTAAGGGCTGTCAAAATTCCTTAATCCTCTTTGCAATCAACATAAGATGTAGACTCTGCTTTATGGAAGTCATCTTTATTTGACAAAATCAAGGAACAAAATATCAAGCATTCTTAAATTTCAGGCTTACTTTGTTTTTACAAATCCTTAATTCACAAATTAAGTAATTGATTATCCAAATGCGTTAGATGTATGTTTGATTACAGTTAAGTGTTTTTACACCTAACTCAATTTGTAATGAAAACCTGCATTAATTATATTGTTCTTGATGGTTCAATTAGCATGGGTATAAGTTCATTTATTAAATTAACCCTAGCCTCAGCACAAGAGTTCACAATTAATTCATTAAAACTACTTTGAGCTATTCCACAAATTTAATTACAATTGTTAAAGAGTGTGTATGAATTAGGGGTTCAATTCAAGTTTGCATACATAACTCTCCACATACAATTATTCACTCAACACTAGGAAAAAAGAAACCAAGTGCAAGAATGTAAATAGATTAACACAACCAATTTGTAGTGGTCCGGCACAAGTCTTGTGCCTACATCTCTTTTGGTACCTTGCCGGAATTTCTCCACCAACACAAACAAGTTTTTCAAGGTTAACCCCTAAACTTCTACACTCGAGTGCGCAACACTAATCCACAATATCTAACACTTGAACTTGTTAATGTCGGTGTTCCTATAAAAGACCAAACTGCAGGTGGGCGATGACATGTCTTGTAAAACACTAAATGAAGGTAAAAACCTTTTTACCTTGTGTCCCAAGTGAAGGTAGGTATGAACACAGTGGCTCAAAGCTCCTTTCTTGATGAGCTTGTGAAGTCTTCAAAATTTTTAACTATATAAGCATAGTAATAATTTGAACAATCCACACGAGAAGCTAGAAGTAGTCTGTGTGTTGCCTCATCTTTTGGATCAATTAGTGTATTTTGCCAGGGTCACTCATAGACAAATAAGCATGTCAATACTTAGTCATGTGAATTATAGAGAACAACATATTACATGTCAATTTACATTTCATACTCTATCTCTCATGGAGGTTCATGCATTATTAAGACTCTTTTGGATTTGATTACCTGAAGCTTGTAGAGCCTTCAAGTCCAGTGAAATGACAGTCTTTTGATCTATTTGCTGTGCCATCTTTGGTACCCAAACTTGTCTCACCTTCTTAGGAGGACTTTGTGGCCTAGTATTTGGGTTTGACTTTTAATTGCTCCTAGGCTTGGACTTGAATTTTAGTTTTTCATTTATATTTTTTTCATTTACTCACTCTGATTCTGGAGGGGAAACGTCACCCCTATTAGGAGATTCTTTGATTCCACAAGCTCTGTTAGTTGAGGTTTCTCAACGTACTTACCCATGGTACTCAACCAATCTAGAGCGTACAAATGATAAATACTCAAAAATTTTATTTGACCCATACTATCCTATCACTCTCAAACAACCAAACCAATCAAGGTTGTCCACTCATGTTCAACTCCCCAATAAAAAAGTTCTTACTGATCAATCAAAGAACTTCAAAGATATCCTTAACTACAGTTTCTGAACCTATCGCAACAACTTTTTAGTTGATGCAATTGATCAATAGCATGCCCGCATTGTCTAAGACCTTGCCAAGAGGAGGACGTCTAAAAGAACCTTATAAACTCTTCTAACAATGTAGAGCCCGCTGATTGTTGTTATATAAATTGATTCAACTAATTTATCAAAAATAAATAAATAAATAAATTGGTTCAAATAAGTAATATATCAACAAATAAGATGCAACTAACTTTTTTCCATCAACAAGGACTATATGACAAACTTTGAAGATATTTGATAATGCTAACAATAAATACTTTAATCCTGAGTGGCCCATGTAAAGAGATTTAGACATATAATGTGAAAGACAAAAATAAAGGCCCTTACACTGAATTGAACATAACATCAACCACCAGATCCCTTTTACAATGAGGTTCAATGACAGGTTGAAAGCACGCTTGCAGAAGATCGCAGGCGCGAAACAAGAGACTGCTGGCATCTGCCCATTTTTTATCGCGAAAGCTACAATAGTTTTTTCGCGACCTTATCATCTTCCAAGACAATCCATTTATGCTGGTTGAATTTGAAATTCCTAGTTGTTGATGAAGATGGGCGCATAACTATATGCAAAAAATGAGTTGTAAGAACCAACATTAAGATTTCTTTTTGGTTTTGGAAAGCACCTTATAAATTTTTCAATAGAAGCAACAAATACAAAAAATTATTTTAAAAAATGCACATTTTATAGAAGAAAAAAAAAAGGCAAGAGCCTAGCAATACACCTACATAAACATGAACAAAAAAAGTTTGGCATTGGCTTTTTTAGAAGCTAAAAAAACTAATGTGTTTGGGAAGATACTTAAAAAAAAAAAAAAAAAAATCCTTTTTTTTTTTTTTTTGTGTGTGTGTGGAAAAGGGGTTACCATTGGTTCAATGGTAAAATCTTAGCCTAATAACCCTAAGGTTATGGGTTCAAGTCATGGTGCAACCACTTTGTGTACTACGCCAAAGATTAGATGTATACTCAATCTTTCCCCTCCCAAAACTAATTGGTCGTTGTTTTTTAGAAAATGAGTTGCTGTTTGGTTTTTTTTAGCTGATGATATACACTTTTTAACTCAACAAAAAAGTCTTTTCTAAGACATTGGAAGAAAAGTAAAAAAATAAAAATAATATTGTGTTGACTTTTTTGGGTAATTAATATTGCTTTGACTTGTCTAAACACATTTAATCAACTCAAAATTATATGAATCTGGACTAATACAGATCTGGTGGGTTTGACAGTAACCTTTTAAGAAAATTAAAAAATAAATAAAAAATATTTCTATGCCCACATAATTATGGATAGTTACCTCAAAACACTTTTGGCTGCAAAATGTCTCCCCTGGATAGTTTCTGGGAAATAGAAATCCAGCTTTTATCAAGCAATCCACATGATCTACAAAGGGGGAAAATTAAATAAATAAATAAAATAAAAGAGTGAGCTTCAGATTAGAAAATTAAAAATATAAAGAATTCAACTAGGCCAAACACACATTGACGGGTGCATTGGGAACAAACATCAGTGAACAGCCTTTTATCACTACAAGCATCTCTCACACAGCATAAGCCACACTGACAACCTGGACAAAACCATTTCCCTTCTGGAACATCCTGAAATGGTTTAAAATCAAGCAAAAAATTATGAGAACGACTATTGTTGATTCTACTTGAAGTTATAGAGGAACAAACAATAAAGGGACATAAATAACAAAAGAGGAAATAAAACAATATTCAATCATCCTGCTTATGATTGGTTCCAACATTCCCAAGGAGATGTGAAACAAGACTTTTTTTGCTAGGCAACAATGAAGTGTTGAAGCTAGTGGGTAAAGACATTGTTTAGGATTCTTGCAAGACATGAAAACAAGTTTTGTCGCATAACATACATAAGAATTTCCCAATCACTAGAGTTATTATGTGAAGATGGTGTTCAAGCTCCCAAGAAGACATAAACCCAGTCTCTAGTGTGGCCTTTCCTTCAATGGCAATTGTTAGGAGCTGTTAGAAACACATTGTTCTGACCAAAACACATACTAACGTGCAGTAATGAAAAGTTCTGTACAAATATGGTCTACTTTGACTATTAAGACAAGAACTAAAAGCTTAATACTTTTTATGTTTACATTTATCAACGAAGTACCTAACTAAAATTTGAATAGGTCAAACAAATCGTCTTGGAGATAATTTAGTAATCAAAATTCTACTATAATTCATAAGGATTTGCTAAGAATTTTAAGCATGCACATCTCAGAAAATGTCAAGCAGTTACCATAACAGTGTTATCATCAAGGAGTAAACATGCTGTATAATAACCATAACCGTAACATGCCTCAACATAGTTACCTTCTCATCAAGAAACATCAAATGGTCGGCAGAAGAAGCATCTGCTTTATATGAAAGAATAACTACTATCAACTTATCAGTAACTTACACCATAAAGTGGTTATAAACTTCTTTAGCGTTTCACCTCTATGGAAGATATGAGGATTAGTCTATAGTCCAAAGCAAATGATTAAATTCTTTGTTTCCAATTTAAGCATCTCAGACTTAATCCCACTCCATGACAACAAAAGTCCATCCTTTAGCTAGACTTTTGTAAGAAAATGAAACAAACTTTATAAAGGTTATCCCCCTACAGAACATAGCCAAAAGAACTCAATTTTAAATGCAACAAGATATAAATGTAGCTTCATAACTCAATTCTAAAAGAACTCCAATGCACGAGTATACAGATTTTTTTCCCCATCAAGACCAGAATCAACACTAGATTAGTGTTATCGACATTTAGTTGACCATGTTTTTCCATATTTAGAGGTTGTTTACATTTTTTACGGTGACAAAGTATATAACACTTCAACGTCTAGGTTAATAAATTTGTTCAGAGACACAGGCTTTTGCTTTAATTTCAAACAGGCATCAATGACACAAGATTAGTAAGTGTAACTTTGTACATTATTGTCAAGCAATAATCTAATATATTGAATATTGCATCAAATTTCTCCAACTTATGAGTGCTTTACTTCACTTTATTTATCAGTAAATAGATTAATTTCAGAATAACTTTTTCTTTTCTTAAGTATTTAATTTTTAGAAACTTTTTTACAGTCACATGGGCTGTGATATTTGCTCTCATTTTATTCAAAGATAGATTAAAAGGTGCAAGTCAAAACCTCAATACAGCAGATGAAATTCTATCCATTTAGTATAAAGACAGTTTTGTTTTTACATTTTTGAAAAGGAGGCACGAAGCAATCTCCTCTAAAATTTATACAACTCTCCTTCACATTTTGATTTTCTTATATAGGGATAATTAATAAAAGTTTCTTTCAGAGAAAACATTATAAGCAACAAGGAAGATTGTCTACTCTTAACTCTTATTCATCTTCATTCCATGTACCACTAAATTACAATTTTTTTTTTCCCTTCTCCAGATAAGCCACTACATGACTTCCTCTTACAACTTATAATTACTCAGCCATATAGTTCATGAATTTCTTGTGTTTTTTTTTTGGAACATACCATATCTTTAATATGGGAAATTGCTTGTGTACAGTATATAGTGTTTAAGATTGAATAAAAGATCAACTTAAATTCTCGATTAAGTTTCGCTACAAAATCAACAATAAATGAAAGGCAAATGCACCTTAAGGTCAATGCATGTCAGATGATACGATGATGGGCAGTGATCACAAAGAATAAGCTCCCCTCCAAAGTGACAAACCATGCATATTGTATCATTCTGATAGCAACCAAGGTATCCCCTCTTCCTCTTCCTCTTCCTCTTCTGCTTCCGAGGACAAGACACTATATCTTTGAAACCAACCGTATTTCCTGAATTTGTAAAAGGCAGATCCGTTTGGCTGTGGATATCTTTTAGATAACCTTTAGTTTGTGAAAAACCATTTTTTTTCCCCTCTGCCTCATGTGAGGACTTTATTTTAGCACTGGCTTGCTGAAATTTTCTTGAAACCCTTTGTCCCATCAACAAATTATCTTGTTTGTTAATATAAATCCTCTGTCTGTGGCTACTAATTGAAAACCCTGGGGCACTATTGCACTTTATGTGTTCAGGCTGTCTCAATTTCATTCTTCCCTTAGAAGGAATCAAATGAGATGATTTTATCTTTGTCTTGCCCACAAAGTCCTTTGTAGTCACCTCACAATCATCCTGCAGAGATTCATTTCTTTGCAAAACAGGAACATCATTTACATTTTCTTTTTCCCTGGTCTGACAACAAATCAGGGAGTGATCGTCCACTCCATCACAAACAATGAGTGATCTTACCCTCTCTAGTTCTTGTTCATATTCCAATGCCAAAGACTTCTTTGTGTGTGGGGGCAGAGAAACACAATTTCCATCTTCTTTGTTTTGACTAGAGTGACCATTGATGATTAAATTCCTTAATTGCTCCTTCTGACATTTATTTTGATTGAGAGAAGCACCAGCTTTCAATTGTTTTTCCCAACATGAATTTTCAGCCTGAGAACTGAGCTCATTAGCACGATCACCAACAGGGTGTTTCAACTTCTTAAATTTTGATTTCATTTTCAGGAATGATTTCTTCTGTTTAGATTCAGCAGGAAAAGCTCTCTCTTTTTCATTAGACTTGATTCGTCAACATTCAAGTTGTTAGGATTTTTTCCCTGAGCATTGCTATTTAAGCAATAACTAGAATCAGTCAGGTGAGTATTCTTGGGTTTCCTCCCTCGCTTTCTCACTGTACATTCTGGATTTCCAGGGTCTACCTGACTCAATTCAAGAGCAATTTGAGTGATAACTTCCATGAAGTACACATTCCATAAGTTAAGAGAACCACATGTCCACTCTGATATCATTTTCCCAAAGCCACAATTTAACTGCAAGCGCTGCCAAACCATCTTTATAAATTCAGCATCTACCCCTTGTTGGTTAGAAAGATCCACCAAAACCCAAGAGCACCGTTCCTTCCAAGAATCCAAGAATTCATCCCAGTCCTGACTGATGCGCAGGGAGGTCACTCTAAACTTGAGCTCATCACCTTCATCTGGAAAATACACAGAACGCACCATTGAATCATCATTACAATCAAAAATTACACCTTCCCACCATGCACCTCTGTAAAATGCATCTACACAGGTACCAAACTTGAACCTGGTTTTGCAATACTTAGGCTTAGACAATAGAGGCTGGGGTCGAATATTTCCACGGTAGTGAACTGGAGTGTGACCACGATGGTACTCGCCTTCAACTGCCTTTGTGACGGTTATGGATTCAATGAGCTTCGCCTTACTACCCTCACACAATAGTTTATCATACTCAACTGAACGGCATAAGTGTGATGCATCAACAACTACCGCAGGGTGCCATGAACCTCGCAGACCTTCCTCAAATTGTCGAACCTTAATAACAAATACATAGACAGAATGACATTAACTTTCTCTTTTTTCCTCTTTCCATTTCAGAAGTAGAGTTCAACAGTGAAAGTAAGGCAAATTTATAAAATCATGTACCAAAAGCATTTAATTCCCCAAAACTATAAGCAAATACCAATAATTCACTTCCTTCTCATCTCAACTTCAGTTTACTTACTGGTTCCCGTGCCCATATATAGTTGCAAACACACATACATGAAATATATATATACTCCCTCCGTCCCAAAATATTAGTTCCTTATTCTATTTTTCATTGTCACAAAATATTAGTCCCTTTTCAAAAAAAAGTACAAAAATAATATAAATTTATTATTTTGTCATTCTTTTAAATTCATTACCAACCTAAAAAGTACAATTATGACATTAATATTTTCCAAAAAAAAAAAAATACTATCAAAGGATAATTTTGAAAAATCAATTTTTTTAAAATACAATAATTGGGAAAATTCTATTTCCACATACCTACTTATCTCAATGCACACACTTAATGAATCATTATTTTAATAACAATTATATCCTAAAATAAAATGACCATAATAGACATCAAAACACACCCACAATATTATATGAAAATATTCCCTATACACATCTTTTAAAAACAAAAAAATCTCAGTGCACATCTTTTAATAAAAATAAAAATAAAAAACTAAACCCTAATTCCTTCATTTTAGACAAAAACAACAAGAAAAAAAGTAGATCGGGAGATTTTATGATCTTTTTTTCTTTCTTCTTAGCATTAGTTTTCTAGTTAACCAAACAGATTAAGATCACATATTTATACATCCAACCGAAAATAAAAGCATTATAAAAATAATTAAAAATTCTTACTTGTGTGGAGGAATTTTCATTACATATTAAACTCTTTTTGTTTTTGGAAAAAAAAAACCCCTTTTTTAATTGGCTAAATCTAACATTCTACAATAAACTCTTATGAACTAAACCCTAAAAACCAAACCTTAACTGGGAAGAAGCTGATGAAGCAAAATCTAACATTTTCATTATATATAAACTACCATTGGGGAAAATATATTGCAGACCTTAATTGGCTAAACCTAGCATTTTCATTATATATGAACTACCAAATTGTTAACATGATGAAGCAAAAATACAAATTGAACATTTTAATAGCAAAGACCCAGATGAGATTTCATTCAACTAATCAACTTGCAAATAGAAATACTAGGGCTTGTTTGGAAAATAGAAAGATGGGTGTGATGATAGAGGTTAATGAAGATAATGGAGATGGAATTCTTTTAGGTTCAAAGTTGCTCTTAGATAGAACTTCAATTTCCTCTTGATCAAAATTTACTCTTGATTATAGATCTACCCCATCGATTTGGCCTTGGAAGAATTGTTCATCAACTCTATGAGAGGGGCTAAATTAATGTGAGATTGTGTGGAAAGAGGGTTGAGGCGATGTGTACAAGATATGAGTTAAGAGTATGATTGGAATATTTGATGTGTGAAATGAGAACAATAACTAATAATTAAATTACTAAGTGTGTGCCTTGAGAAATGATGTGCACTGAGAGAAGTAGATGTGTGGAAATAGAATTTCTCCAATAATTGTACTACCAAAAAAGATGGATTTCCCAAAAAGACCATTATTTTGGACGGAGGGAGTATATACATGTGTAAGAGAGAGAGAGAGATTTAGCCATTTCTATGTAATGACAAAACTGTGCTCTACTTTCTGAATCTTTCTTACAAGAGAGAGAGAGCGCATGGCAAAGTTTCATCATTTTTCGTATGTAGATGCGCAGATATTTGAAATGTTAGTGTGATGCACATTCTGGGAAAGCAATAGTAACCTAACATGATTGTTATGTGCAAAGACCATGATTTGATGACATTGAGTAGAAGTAATTAAAAACAACGTAATAGAGTTGCGATTGAATATATATATATATATATATATTATGGAAAAGGAAGCATATGAAATTAAAGAGAGAAAGATCAACCAACCTCCACTCTTTCATGAAGAAGAAGCTTCCTCCTGTGTTTCATTGGAGACTGAGAGAGAGAGAGAGAGAGGTTTGATTTCTAGAGAGAGAAAATGGGGCGGGAATCAGTCGGTGAAAGCATTGGGCTTTCACGGTTTGAAGCGAACACAGAGTGAGTGACCGAGTGAGAGAGGGACGGATGGATGGTGATTTTAGGCGGACCAATCGATTATCACTTGGAAAATGTTGGGAGCGCTCAAGCATGAGCACGCTTTAGCGGTCTTTTGGAAGGATTATAACCCCCTTTCCTCACACACAAAAAATTAGTTATAATCAGTTTTTAATTAACTTTTTCAACTTTTAGGGTTGGTTTGGCATGTTCAAAAAAATGTACTTTTTAATTTATTGGCTTATATGGGTTGGGTTTGAGTTGGGTTTGATGTAATGTGTTAGAGAGGTGATGTGATTTAAATAAGATGATGTGACTTAAATAGGATAGTGACTTTTTGACTTTTTGTATTATTTAAGTTATGCTAACAAGTTGATTATAATCATATTCTCAAAATAACCCTTAGGGGTTGAGTTGTATTTATTGATATGATGTTTTGATTTTAATTTTTACTTTATTATTGTTCAATTAGAACTCTAACATTAAAAGGATGAATCATTGTTGTATCACTTAATACTTTTACCTTATTTATTTGTTAGTTTTAGGGCATTTTTTGTTTTTTTTATACAATAAGAACACTGTCGCTATAAGTAATTGAAAATTTTGATTATTTTAAGTTCTAGGTAAAATTTGTTCAATTGTTTTTTATTTTATAAGTTTGTTTGAGTTTAATTTTCTTATCATATAAATAGTCGATATTTGGTAGTGGGTAATTTCCAATTTTAAAAGAACGCTCTCCAATCTTTTTTTATCTTTAGATCACGTTGATTAATAATGATTGGTTTCGTTGAGGAACCTTCATTAGAAATTAGGTTAGAGAATGATTTAAACAGTCTTGTCATTACAATTGTAGATGTCAACAGGGAGTTCTGCCTAAGCTCAAATGGTCAACCACTCTTGCCTAACGACCTAACGGCTTATTCACCCAAAAAAAAACGACCTAACGGCTTACAGACTTCTGCGACTTGGGTGTCATACCAGTTAAATGGAAATAGATTAAATCAACTCTAAGACTAACTTGGCTCGGATACCAAAAGGAAGTCCAGGTATTATATCTTAGTAATAGAATTAGGTACAGATTAAAAGTTGTAATTGTTTTTGAAGTCGTTTTACTTGTTCTTATTTGATTTTCCTTTTTTAAGTAAAAATTCTTTGACTATAATTAATAATTGATTGACCTGATGCAAGGAAAAATAATAATCTTGGATTAGATAATTTTTCTTGTAAATCAACGATATATTGATAACTATTAGTGATCTCAATAATTTAGAAATCAAAAGCATACTAAATAAACATCACACTTATATTATATTAAAATCAGAAATAAGATGGAAGAAGATTTACAAAGGGCTACACTCTTGGAAGTAGATTGGACAAAGCATCCAAGATACACACACTCACTTCACACTACAATGACACTTTTACAATCACACTCAGCACACTCACAATTTACAATATGGAAATTCTTGATATTCTGAAAACATGCCTTCCTTAGATGGAATGGTTGGCTTTTACAGAAAAGATGAGTTAGGATTGAAGTTGTTTGAAGTCCGAAGAGATAAAAGAGAATCTCCTTTTGCTTTTGTCAGTGGAAAACATTATTGCTTTGGATTTGGCTTTGTCGGTGAAGAGAATCCACTTTATGAACTGGTCTTGAATCACAGGTTTGCTTTTGATGGAGAATTATTGAGATAGGAATATATTTTATTGATTTTATTGTCCTTGAATAGTTGCTTTGGATATTGTAGGAGACAGAGATCACATGGCTCATAAATTATTTAGGTCTACATCTTGACACGTGTCTGAAAAGTCGTCATCAAGGTTTAAAGTGGGGATCCTTGGGGGAGATGATGGAGAAATTATTGTTGTTTGCCTTGGTTTGGTGAGAATTAGGGGAATAGTTTCCAATACAATGTCATCATCTGAATCTGAAAGAGATTATGCTTCGGCCAATTGGATTATTTTCATTTTAATATATATATATATATATATATATTGTATTTATGTTCAAATTCTAGTTTAGAAATTGAGGGATACTTGTCCTTTAATTTTTGTTTTAGTTCTGCTTTGAAAGCATCATAATCAAAAGACTTTGATGATTTGGGACTAAAGGAAACCATGGAAAGAATAGGATTGACAGATGTCTATTGATTTCGTTGTTTGTAAAAAGTGAGTAATTTGGTCAGGATATTGTTCCGCAGAGCAATTTGGCGAGAAAGACATTGAGTATTATATAGAACTGAGATTGTATGCTGTCAGGCCACGACCTAGGGAAATTTGAAATCAATAACAAAGTATAGAAATTCAGGAAAATGAGGATCAACCTCTTTTTGATAAATTTGATAGAAGTTCTGAAGAGGTTCTGGAAGGACATCAAATTGGAGTCCAAATTGATGCTACCATGGTTTAAACCAATTGGGAATGTCACCAGTAGTAATTTCAAAATTAGGGCCAAAATGGATCCACCAAGAGTGTTGGAAGAACCAGTTTTGAAAATAAAAGACATAGAACCAGGCTTGTTGGTAATCATAATAATTATGTTGATTAGGTTTAATGTTAGGGTCAGAAAATTTGCGAAAAATGGTTGGATGACTTCCCCATTCCCCGGGAGAAATGATCTTGAGAATGTGAAGCTTGGAATATTGGAGAAGACTTCTGTCTTCTTTAAAATATACATGCTCAACAGAAATAAATAGGGTTTCTTCTAAGATTTTCTCATAACAGATATGAGAATGTTGGTCAGAATGTTACGAAAAATGCCAATTATTCGGGAAATAATGGGAAATAAGTGTTTCAGGTTTGGTATGGGAATGTTGTTGTAAGCAATATACATGGTCATTGGTGATAGGAACAACATGATAGAGGTCATCATTGGTATAGTAGCCATGGTCTGCTGATTGTTTTGGAAAATTGGGTCCTCCCTCGGAGGAAGCAGCCTGTGAATAATTTTGAAGATTGCATGCCATCTAGGAATAATATCTTTTAACTTGAATAGAGCAACAATGATAATAATTGAAAATATGTTGATATTTAGGGCTATTTTGGGAAGTGGGTTAAAAGCCACTTCCCAGCTTTTAACCCACTTCCCTCTCTCACAAAAGAGCCAAAAAGTAACTTTTAACTATCTTTCCAAAACACCCCTTAAAAAGCTTTTGGTGGGGGTTAAGATCTTGATGCGGCAATGTCTAGAGATCTCTATAAAAATTCACGAGTCAAGAAATTAGGGAGTGAATTGGACTCACCACGAATATATTCTATCTTAAAATCAAAAACACATAAAATTGCTTGCCATCAGGCAAAGGCTTGTCGAGAAACAATATTCTTGACATCCTTTTCAAGAACTTCCTCGGCGGCCTTACAATCAATATGTAATAAGAATTCTTGATTAAGTAAATCGGATTCAAATTTCTTAATACAACAAACAATAGATAAAATTTCCTTTTGAACGGTAGAATACTGTATTTGTGGACCTTTCCAAATTGCAGAAGAAAATCAAACTAATTGTTCTTTACCTTTATAAAATTGTTTAAGTACGCCACCATAGCCAACATCGCTACCATCTGTCTTAACAATTTTGTAAGTAGTTGGAATAGGTAAACATAATAAGGGTAAATAGTTAGATCGTTGCTTAATTCGTTAGATAGCCAAAGTATGCTCTCGTGTCCAAGGAGTAGGGTTTTTTCGTAAGCAAGTGTAACGGATTTTGGTGTCTTCATGAAGATATTTGTAAAATTTAGATATGTAATTTAATCTGCTTAAAAAGAGTTATAATTGGGTTTTATCACAGATTTCATTAGGAAATTTACTAGAAAATTCAATAGATCATTGAATGGGAATAATTATGCTTTTGTGAATGACATGACCAAGAAATCGGATAGAGGTTTGAAATAGTTTCATTTTCTTGGCACTAAGGACTAAACCATTATGTTTTATTATGTTATAGAATTTGTATAGATGTTTGCTATGTTGAGAAACCGAATTTGAATAAATCAATACATCGTCAATATAAACTATTGTGAAAGCTGTGTAAGGATTAAAAATATTATTCATTATGTTTTGGAATTTAGGAAGAGCATTCTTAAGGCCAAAAGGCATAACATTCTACTCATAGTGGCCAAAAGGTACAGTGAAGGCGATTTTATATTGATCTTTTTCTGTGATCTAGACTTGCCAGAATCCAAATTTCATGTCAAATTTGGAAAATATTTTTGCTACAAATAGCCGATTTAACAAATCCATTTTGTTTGGGATATGATACCTAATTCATTATAAAACCTTATTGAGTGGTTTGTAATTAATGACTAAACAGGGTGTCCCTCATTCTAATTTGGCATTTTTATTAATATAAAAAGCAGGACAAGACTAAGGAGATTTGCTAGGGAGGATTAATTTTTTATTGAGAAGATCATTGATCTCTTGTTTGTAGTGTTTCATTAATTTTTTATCCATTTGGATGGGTTTAGCTTTCGTAAGAAAATGTCGTTCATTGAAATCTTTTTCATATGGTAAATTAATCATGTGTTGTTTGCCGTACCACAATGCATGGGGTATTTCAGAACATAAATCTTTTTTCGAATAAAGTTTGAATTTTTTGAATAATAGATTTAACATGAGGTTGTTGTAAATCTTGGTCAACAACTTTGTAAGAGATTTCTTTTTAGAGTAAACAAATTTATTTTTGTTTGTAAATAAGATTTGTTTTTAAATTATTAATTTAATGTTCCTGTGGAAGAAATAAGAATTTGAAGATAATGTCTTGATTAATAAGAACTGTTGAAATTTCTTCATTGGTGATAGTAAAAGGAGCGATCATAGTAAGGAAGAGAGTTCCTAATATGATTAACTAAGACATATTTTTCACTAATAAGAATTTAGTATTTAGACAAATGCCTTGATTGCAAATTTGTGCATGGGATATTTTGTAATTGATTTTCATGGATCCACCATTAGCAATGCTTAAGGATTGATCAGTTTTTTCAAATATTTAAAAGGTACAAGACATTCTCTAATACAATTGAGGTTAGCACCGAAATCTACAAGTGCCATAGTTGTCAGAATGAAATCATGTATTACAACTTTAATTTCAATATACCATTTTTGAAATGTAATACTATTAAGGAGAAAATTGACAGAGTCATTGATAACAAGTGGTTGTTTTTTCAAGATTTTTGTTAGATGATTCTTGGAGATGTGGTTCATAGGGAAATGATGTGTCAGCAAGAAAATCATCGGCATCGGCAGAATTTTCTTCAAGAGCAAGGACTCTAGATTGTAAATTTTGGACGTCAGCTTTGAGGTTGCGGATTCATTTTGTAGATCTTGAATACTAGGTGTATTTAGTGGAGCAGGTACTTTGTTGACACGATCAAGAACATATTTGAAATCATAAGAATCATATTTTAATTCTTGAGTGGTATTTGTGGTTAGGGCATTCTTTTGTTTAGAATTTGAATATTTAAACATAGCTTGTTGTTTGTTTTCAGGATCATCAATATTGTCGATAAATTCAAGAATCATTTTCTCTTGTGCTATTAGAACATTAATACTGAGGCCATTCTTTTCTAAAATATCCTAATAATAATAATTTGTTGATTGACATGGACATTCATGAGAATCTTTGGGATGATCTTCTAGTTCTTCATCAAATGACGTATTAATATCATTACCAATTTCATTTAGTTAAAAGTCAGTGTCGGAAGGGTTTTTAGAAGAATCTTCTAGTTCAGATTCAGGTTCTTTGTCAAGAAGAAGAATTGATTATAATTGATGTTTTAACTCATCGGAAGCATCAAGTTCATGGATTTCTTTTTGGGGAGGCATTTATTGGCATAATGGCCAGATTTGCCACATTTCCAATAGTTGGCAGATTTTTTGGAGGAGTTGGATTTGGATTTTGATGTATTCTTGGAGTTATGTGAATTAGTGAATTTTCTCTTTTTATAGTAAGTCTTCTGATTTCCTTTACTTCAAGTATGATTTGATCATGTTTGTTTTGTTAGATAATGGTTAGAGCGTTAGCATGCATGTATGATCACGTAGGTTGGTAGTTTTGTATGTTTTTTGCTTTGTTTTGCATGTGTTTAGTTAGATGTATATAAACAACATGTTTAGGTTAGTTTGATCTTGATATAATCATGCATGTAGCCCTGTTTAATCATCACATAGTGTTAATCATGTTAGATTGTATATCTTATTTGCTTATTTGCATCAAATCATGCTAATGGCCATTAAACCGGACTTAGGTTGCATTATGTGTGTTTAGATGCATGTTTAGGGTCATTATATTTTATTTAATATATTTTAAGCATGTTTGTCTCTTCGGGGTGGAATCTAGGTAAGTTCCTCTTCTTTCATAACATATTGCTCGTACTTGTGCATTGTTCTTTCAATAATGCAAGTTATATGCTTTAGATGATCAATTGGTTGTTTTGAATTATTTTTTATGATATTCCTTGGGTTGGGTTATGTTTATAATCATATAGAATAAAAATCATCTTTTTGCTAAGAAAATTAAATTGTTTTATGGAAAATCCTTGGCTTAATGTGGTTGTGTTCATTGAATCCACCTTGAATGATATCTTGTTTATTTAATCACCTAATTGTTAGGTTAGTAATGAATTTAGGGTTAATAATTAAGTTTGTGGAACTGATTGATCATATAATCTCATAAAATAAAGGATTAGTGTAGGCTAATCACTTGATTGGATGAGAGGGGTGCTTATACAATGGTTTTCCCCTCTTGAACCTAAGTTCTCGAACCAAGATATTTAGTTGTGACGGGTTAGTGCCTATATTTATGGTTTAGAGTCAAAAGGTTTCTTAGCTTTCCATAAAAATTAAGTGGCAACTCTTTGTCATGAATTGATCTATCTTAGTAACTTGTGAGATAAACAACGTGGGATAAACGATTTGTTACCATTATAAATCACATGATTCATATACGATGTGGGATTTAGAATTTGGTATAATGTGTGGAAACATACACAAAAGGGAGCAGTGTCCACAATAGAAGAGGAGACTATGAAATTTTAGTTGAGGATATTTTATCATTTTTTAAATTTTGTCCTTAGTAAATAAATTTTTTTGGCTTGTCTTTTATGCAATAAAACTTGAGATTGAGAGATTTTTCATCGTGAACCCTTGTAATTTATCTCTAACAATTCCAATTAACATTATTCATGCTTTCAATGAAAAATTGAATTAGGATATTAATTGTGATTTCATGCATCTTGTTAATGGTGTTTATGTTTACGTTATAACTTTCACTTTATATTTTAAAACAATTGAAAACTGTAAACAAAATTTCATTTTGTGTCTAAATTTTTGAAATCATTCATTTTTACTTCTATGCCTACCCACTTTGTTCATTACCACCATTGACCACCACCACATCTGGACACCATCATTGGTGACCTCCTCTAGTGACCTCAACTACCTCCAACCACCACCACCTTGTTGGAAAATGGTTTTATAAAAGCTTAATTTTTGCCAAGTTTAAGCATTAATTAAGGTGGGGCCCATGCGTTATTTTTTGTGGGTCCAAGTGTTAACGTGTTCTATGCCACGTAGTGAATAACATTATGTGTTTGGTTGTTCAAAACTATTT
This sequence comes from Camellia sinensis, assembly GCF_004153795.1. NCBI lineage: Eukaryota > Viridiplantae > Streptophyta > Magnoliopsida > Ericales > Theaceae > Camellia > Camellia sinensis. Next base: position 406,201 of record NW_021028633.1, read on the forward strand.
ACGGGTAAATGAGAATTCAACGCACTTTTGAGCTTCGTGAAAATAGCTTTTGGTGATCCTACACATTTGTGAAATGTACTTGTCCCACATAGGAAAGGCAAGAGGTTTTATATGAGTATATAAACCTTGAAGTTGGGACTTTGTGTTAGGCCCTTAGGGCACCCAAGTTTTGTGAGGAGAGTTATGGACAAATTGGGTTCAACCCAAATTCAAAACACACACACCACTGCTGTTGTCTATGTGGGTTATGGGTTAGGTCATTCCATATTATATTTTTTTGAACATAATTCGTTTGAATTTTGTCAAAAATTCTTGCGGGAAATTTTGAATTTCATATTTGTTTTCATTTTTTGTGCCAAAATTTGAATTTTTGAATTCAATTTTTTTAATAGCCTATTTTCTGACCAGTTGTCTTTTCTAATTGTACCTTTCCGATCATCTCTGAATGGCCTTGAAGGCCTTCCGAACAAGCACATTGTTAGGTTTTTGTAATTGGTAATCCCGTCTGACAAAACTCCTTTTAGTTGTAATTTTATTCGCTCTTTTTGTTTCAGTGAGGCTATGAGTGTTTAGATGCGAATCCAACCCGAATTGTGCCTTGCAAAGGAGTTTGTGATCTTAATCCTTTCATGTTTGCCACTTTGTTGACTATGTACGGGGATCGAGCTGTTTGATCGCTCAAGTGGTCATTTGTGCTCTTAAGCGAAGAAAAGGATCATCTAGTACTTTTGCAGAGCATCTGAACTTCTGGGAAGAAAGTTTTACCACTCAAACAATGAAAGTTGTGCTCGAGTGGATAGTCTATATGTTTTGCACCGCCTTTAGTCACACCGTTTGAGCGGTGAAATGTGAGCTTGAGTGGTCTGCTCGATCATGTATTCTATAAAGTGCGTTATTCGTTGTTTTTAGGGTTTGAGCCATCCACATTTTCAGAGAGAGAAAAAATAAGTGTTTTATATTGGTGGCTATTTTATATGAGTTTCCTTGGTGTATAGAAGGTGATCGATTGATCACCGAACTTCAGATTGTCGAACATCAAGGGTTGGTATTATTGTTTCATTTACAAAAGAGAGAATTGTTGTTCGGTGAATTCTGAAGAACTTGAGCCTGAAGCTTTGGTGGATTTCGAAGTGACTCATCATCATGGATTTGACATCGGCATTGTGGATTCAACGTTGGACAAGACAATTTTGAGGTGAAGACGGTGGTGGAAGAGGTACATTGGGGTCAGTTCAATTTGGGTGTGAATTTGTTAGGTAATTGAGAGTACATGTAACAACCCTGATCCGTAATTAACTATTAATCCGTAATTAAGAATGCTATTTAGAATGGAATTATATGCTAATTGTATATTTTGTATGCTATTTGGCTTTCTATCTATTACTCATAGAAATATCTGTCTAGAATTCTATTTTGATTTAAAAATTGAAAGCCTTATTGGCATCCGAAATCGAAATTGATTACATCAGTATGTTATTTGGAATTTTTTGAACACTTGGGCAAATTTTATTAAAAATTGTTTCAGTTCGATTAATTAAGTTGTGTTTGGCAAGCCTAATGTTCTAATTAATTCAATATAGCATCATAAATATAAATATATGAATCTTAAGCTCATTTGAGCTTACTCTTGAGCCTTCCTTAGTGCAAAAATCTGAAATAAAATTTTAGAGAGAGAAAGCTCACTTGTAGAGAGAGAAAGTGTAGAATTTGAAAGAGAACTTGAAGATCATTGATTGTAAACTCAAGATTGTGTATGAACACGTGTGTTTGAAGACTGTAGGTAATAATTCAACTCCTAATTTATCAATTTAATTTAGCATGAAGATAATGTGCTTGCATATGTAAATTATGTTTAGAATGGAGAATTGAGTTGCAATCCATATATGCATGCATACATAAGTGTTAAATTGTCATTTTGATCATGAGCTTCATCATTTGTGTTGAATTTGGAGCATGAAATGTACATGCATGTATGTTTTTCCAAGTTTTGAGAGTGAATTCCATGTTTATAAAGTCTTAGAGGAAATTTTGGAGAAGGATTTTACATGCATGCATGAATATTTGGAGTTTTGTCATATCGAGTTTGATTTTGATCATCCATGTTGAAATTGTGAGTAATTGTTACATGCAATTTGAATTATCATATTTTACCTCTTAAAATCATGTTTTAAAGAAGACTATTGGACATACATGAAGCTTTTGAGCTCAAGTTTGTTAAAAACATGGGATTTGAGAAAAAAGGTTTGTACAACTTATATGCATGGGAGTTTTGAGCCCAATTTTAGTTAAATTCATGAGTTTTGAACAAAGGATTTGTATAAGATCAGGTATTCATGTTTGGGAAAAGTTTTCAAGCTTTAAAGACAAGCCATGCATGAGTTTTGCCTTTGAATTTGCATTTGGAAGCTCAAGACTTTATTTTGAAAACCCAGAAAATTTGTAAATCGCTCGAACGATGGATTTATTACTCGAGCGAACATTTCGAGCATCCAATAGTTTTGTAGTCTCTTATAGACCACTCGAGTGACTACTTGGTGGCTCGAGCGAACCCTTTGTATGTTGTTGGATTGCTACCCATCTAGTACTTTTGCAGGCAGAGCAATTCGCTCGAGCGACTAAAGGCATGCTCGAGTGGCCAGGCGAAATTAAGCATATTTTTGAAAGACATTCGGTGTTCATATTTTTCTTTCCATCCTTTTTTGAGCATACTTAGAAATGAATTATGAGTCATTAAAGAGTAATAAGCTAAGAAATGACATGAGTATTTGAATTAGAAAATTTGAGGCATATCCGAGAATGTGGTTTACGTGTACAAGTTATGAGAAATGGACTGAATAAGAATCAATGCAAAGAAAGCTAAGCCGTGATGGCCATATGATTATGTAATGATAAGACATGTTTTGTGCTATGTACGTTTTTTATTGTAAGTCCGGAATTGGAGACTGACCAACCGTTTCTGGAAGTCCACTGTGAGTAACGTTATTGTAAAGATATGTTCATATGAATTATATTCGAAATGACATATGATAAGTATGATTTCTGAAATGATATTTGTTTACGTGAACGAATGTCCTATGTTTGAAATCTATTATGGCATCCATAGATAGTCCCAAGTCATGGGAAACGACATGTTAATGCGGGTCCATAACATATATATGATTAAGAGATTTCAAAAGCCACTTATCAAAGTGGTGATGTCTTTAATTGGTATTCGGAACCGATTACTCTAGTTGGATGACAATGTGATATGTTCTATTGGATGTACCATTATTATGTCTGATATGAGAATTGATTCTGTTATGATCTGTTTTATGATTATGAAATGTTTGGAATTTATTCACTAACCTCTCTACCTTAATGTTATTCACTGGGATATAGCTCACTGTTTATATATATATATAGGTGAGCGTTCTGGAGATCAGGCTTGAAGACTTTTGCCTGGATCTGTGTTTTGTTGTTAGCAAACCTTATGCCTCACATAGAGGTTCCGGAAGTGTCGCATATTATAATCTTCGGTTGTTTCTGTATATAAGACTTTGTTTGTTTTTGTTAGTTATAATTAAGATGTTATAGTTAAGTGTGTGGGTTTAACGTGAGAATGATTTTTGGATATGTATATAAAGCTTGTCATATTCTATTTCATATAAGTCTGCACAACTTATTGGACGGTTATATTTTATGTATTAGCTTCCGCTAGCTCCTTATTTTGTGAGTCTGTTAAGAGGCCTTCGGTAATCTTAGGATTACTGGCCGGTCATGACGCTAAACCTATAGAGGTGGGTTTGGGTCGTAACAATACACTTGTTTAATTCTTTTTTATCCTCTTAGTGGATTGTTTTGTGGTTTTAGCCCATGATTTTTTATTTTTTATCACAATTGGAGGTGCTCCAATTGTGGTTTTTCCACATTAAATCATTGTGTTGATTCATTTTTGATTGTTTGATTGAGATTGTTATTTATTGTTTAAAATTGATACATAATCACAAATCAATATCTCAAGGATTTTAAAAATTTTCAATTGGTATCGGATAACATCACTCTATTTTTATTTTTTCAAAACTATTAGAGTGAGATCTTGTTTGATTTGTGATAATGAATTCAATTTGTGAGGGGAATTCTATGGTTTGACCACCCCTATTTGATGGATCTAATTATTCTTTTTGGAAAGCTTGGATGAGAGTGTTTTTAAGATTATCGATCAAAAAGTTTGGCAATCCGTCATGTATGGGTGGACTAAACCAACGATTACCATTGATGGAGTAAGCTTCCCCAAACCAATTGATAAGTGGAACAAAATTGATTGCCAAAGTAGTAGCTGGAATAGTAAAGCTATCAATTCTCTCTTTTGCGCTGTCACACTAGAAGAGTTTAGTCACATTTGCAATTGTGAAGTCTTTAAAGAGGCTTGGGATATCTTACAAACTATTCATGAGGGCACTCATTCGGTTAAACGCTCAAAACTTCAAAGGCTCACATCTAGTTTTGAAAACCTTTCAATGAAAAATAGTGAGACCTTTGATGAATTTTTATGCAAAATTGAGTGACATTGTAAATTCCAGCTTCAATTTAGGTGAAAAAATATTAGAATCCAAGATTGTGGAAAAAATTTTGAGATCTTTGCTCGATCAGTTCCAACCAAAAGTTATGGCTATTGAGGAGGCTCAAGATGTTGACAACCTCAAGCTGGATCATTTGGTTAGAAATCTCCAAACCTATGAGGCACATATGAATTTTAAAAAGAAACAAAAAGATGATATTGCTTTTAGTAGTGCTCATAGAGTTGGAAAGGATTTTGATGAGGATTATGAGATTAATTCCAAGATTACGAATGCTTTTGTAAAATAATTTAAAAAGTCTTTTTCTTAAAAAGAAGCCTGATGTCTTGGAATTAACTCATAAGTCCAAAGGCAAAGATAAACTCAAAATTGATTCTACAACCAAGAAGAAGAAAGGAAACATACAAGGGAACACTCAAAGAGTCCAATGCTCTGAATGCCAAGGATTTAGCCACTTTTCTCAAGAATGCCCTAGTCAATTGAGAAAAAAGAAAGCTTTTGCTATCACTTAAGATAATGAATCAGAGTTTGATAAGAATGAAAGTGACAACGAGACTCAAGGAGAAGAGGGGCGTGAACAATTTCTTGCTTTTATGGCGACTTTCGAAACTGAAAGACGAATTGAGTATCCGAAGAGGCCGATCACTACAAAAAATTAAGGTTTTAGAGACCAAAATTTGGGGACAAAATTATTTTTTTGGCACCAAATATTTTTGTTGCGAAAAGTATCGTTATTATATTTTTAGCAACGAAAATTGGACATTAGTGATGAATTATGATCCTTTTGGGACCAAATTTTTTGTCTCAAAAAATAAACCGTTTTGAGATAAAATTAGTTTGTCCCTAAAAGTTTATTTATTAGTGACATTTTCAAAATTTTGTCGCTAAAAGCCTTGTTTTTGACTTTTTGGAACGACCTTTTAGCAACTATCCTCGTGACAATGGAAATCGGTCCCTAAATGTCTTTTGCAACAAAATTTTCATTTTTAGAGATCAAAACATTTGGTCTCTAAAACGCTTATATCTTGTAGTGGATTGAGAATGTCACTGATGATGAATCCATGGGGAGTGGTGGTGAAGAGTTTCAGGAAGCTTATGAAAAGTTGTACAAGGAATCTCATAACTTATCCAGATTGAATGACAAAACTCACTATCAAACTCAAAGCCTATAAAAGTGAGAATGTCAAACTAAAGGAAGTGATTTTCGAGGCTAGGAATTATGCCATCAAGATCTCTAATGATCGATAAGCTCTTTGTGCAAAACTCTTGACTTGTGAGACTAAGAGAAATGAGCTACAACAAATCTATGCAATATATGAAGAAAAGATTAAAACTCTCGAGATGTCTCAAGTTGCCTTAGAAGAGCTAGTCATTAAGAAAAAGAAAGAGCTCAAGTGTGCTATGGCTACTATTGGTCTTTAGAACAAAGGATCAAAGACTTTGGACAATATCATTGGGTCTCAACAAATGTGTTATGACTAGAGTGGCATTGGCTTTTGTGGTGGCAAAAAGCAAAAATTGAGTGCATCTACATCTCATGATACTAGAACTCAAGGAAAGGAAGAGCAAACAATTCAACATGAGGATGGACTTTTCAATCTTCCTAGAGTTGGTAAGGTCAAAGAAAAAAAGGTACACCCTGTTTTAATTGCCATCATTTTGGTATGTATGGTTATATTCGCCCTTATTGTTATGAGTTGTATGGGAAAATGTCTCATAGAAGTAAAAAAAATTCTAATACCTCTTGGGGTAAGAGACATTTCATTGGTCGTAATAAAGTGAAGGGTCAACTTAGACCTTTTTATTTTGATTTGCTTGAGATAAAACATGAGGCAAGTTTACATTTGCCTAGACCTTGGAGTAGGAGGTTGGAAACCAAGTCGAAACGGGTTCCCATCGAAGGGGAAGCGAACCACAACGTCAAGACACCACCCAAGAACCACAATTCTCACAACATTGTTAATATTAAAGCAGTTTGGGTGAGAAAGCTTGACTTGATTTAACATGTTTTTTTTTTTTTAATTTCTCTTTGTTTTGGGGTTTTTGTTTGTTTTTCTTTTTGGGTCGTTTTGTGTGTGCTTATTCATTTTCTATCTTGCTTTGTTTATTAAAAAAAAAAAATCCAAAAAGATTTTCTTAGTATGGTTTTGCAAGCTTGAAATTTTTGAGAAGTTCTTGGTGCATATTAGAATTGGTGAGAATATCCATTACATGTTAATATTTGTGTGCTCTTTGTTGTCATTACTCATTTCGGAGTGTGCGTACTTTGATTAGTATGTCTCATTTTGTACACACTCTTGGATTAGCAAATATCAGAATCTTCTGCATAAGTTATCAAATTTCTCTATAGACTTCTAGCATTGTGTCTTTTTCTTTTCTAGAGGAATTGAGCACATCATAGGTGATTTGAGTCTCTTAACCACCTTCCATCTTTTTGCATCTCCACAGCTTTTCTCCCATTTCTTTGTAGTCAAGGCATGCGGAAAAGGCTACCTTAGAGTCACCAACCAAGCTATCCTTATTTTATCCATTCTTGTCTGGCCGCTAATGAGTGCACAAAAGAAAGAAAGAAAATTCAAAAAAAAAAAAATTTAATTGATTGAGGGGGAGGGGAGCCTCCATATTTACTCAACAAATATCCCTTGATTCCAAGTGATTTGACTTTTCTAAGTTGTGTTTAGATTCTCTTGCCAGAGGTCCATCCATCAGATCATTATTAGGATTTGAATCTATTGTTTGTCGATCTTCAAGAGCCACACACACACTTTTATCATGAGATCTATACTTTTCACATGTTGCATCACATTTTTTCATGAGGAATGTTCTAGAGGTCATGCATATTGTGTTTTCAAATAATTGTGTTTCTTAGATATTCTTGTGTATTTTAAGCTACAAATCTAAAATTCCTTGCTTGATCCACCATATTATTGTTGTCTTTTTTTCTTTTTTTTCTTTTTGTTCATTGTTTTCGGTGTTTGTGGTTGTTTTTAGTGAGGGGGAGTTTGGTTAATCATTGCAAGGGTTTTTTAGCATGAACTTACATTGATTGGTTTGGTAAGGGAGATTGCCATTAGTTGGTTTGCATGTTGCTATGCACTACTTATTTATTGCTTACTTCTCACATGCTATTAAGTTTTACATCATCATGTCCTTGCTTGTGTGGTTTATGCTCTTGCTTTAGTTGATTAACTATCCTCGTGACAATGAAAATTGGTCCCTAAGGCCCCGTTTGTTTTCAGTGATAGAATGGAGGGGATTCATAGTGAGGGGATTAATAGTGAGAGGATTGTTAGTGAAGAGATTGATAGTGAGGGGATTAATAGTGATGGGATTGATAGTGAGGGAATTAATAGTGAGGAATTGTTAAATTATTTTTATATAAAATAATAAAACAAATAAAAAAATATAAAAAATTAAACATTATATTTAAAAAAAATTCCCAATATATAAAAAATAAAAAAAATTCTAATTCCCTCACTATTTTTCTAATACCATCTCTACCTCCTCCTTACCAATCCCCCTTCCAAGGGGACTACTAATGCCAAGGGATTAATAGTCTCCTCTCAATCTCTCAAAACAAACACCCCATTAGTAATACCAAGGGATTAGTAATCTCAATCTCCTCCCTATAACCCCAAACAAACGGGGCATACATGTCTTTTTGCAACAAAATTTTCATTTTTAGAGATCAAAACATTTGGTCTCTAAAACCCTTATATCTTGTAGTGGATTGAGAATGTCACTGATGATGAATCCATGGGAAGTGATGGTGAAGAGTTTCAGGAAGCTTATGAAAAGTTGTACAAGGAATCTCTTAACTTATCCAGTTTGAATGACAAACTCACTATCAAACTCAAAGCCTATAAAAGTGAGAATGTCAAGCTAAAGGAAGTGATTTTCGAGGCTAGGAATGATGCCATCAAGATCTCTAATGATCGATAAGCTCTTTGTGCAAAACTCTTGACTTGTGAGACTGAGAGAAATGAGCTACAACAAATCTATGCAATATATGAAGAAAAGATTAAAACTCTCGAGATGTCTCAAGTTGCCTTGGAAGAACTAGTCATTAAGAAAGAGGAAGAGCTCAAGTGTGCTATGGCTACTATTGGTCTTTAGAACAAAGGATCAAAGACTTTGGACAATATCATTGGGTCTTAACAAATGTGTTATGACTAGAGTGGCATTGGCTTTTGTGGTGACAAAAAGCAAAAATTGAGTGCATCTACATCTCATGATACCAGAACTCAAGGAAAGGAAGAGCAAACAATTCAACATGAGGATAGACTTTTCAATCTTCCTAGAGTTGGTAAGGTCAAAGAAAAGAAGGTACACCCTATTTTAATTGCCATCATTGTGGTATGTATGGTTATATTCGCCCTTATTGTTGTGAGTTGTATGGGAAAATGTCTCATAGAAGTAGAAAAAACTCTAATACCTCTTGGGGTAAGAGACATTTCATTGGCCGTAATAAAGTTAAGGGTCAACTTAGACCTTTTTATTTTGATTTGCTTGAGATCAAACATGAAGCGAGTTTGCATTTGCCTAGACCTTGGAGCAGGAGGTTGGAAACCAAGTCGAAACAGGTTCCCATCGAAGGGGAAGGGAACCACAACGTCAAGACACCACCCAAGAACCGCAATTCTTACAACATTGTTGATATTAAAGCAGTAAAGCAGTTTGGGTGAGAAAGCTTGACTTGATTTAACATTTTTTTTTTAATTTTTCTTTGTTTTTGGGTTTTTGTTTGTTTTTCTTTTTGGGTCGTTTTGTGTGTGCTTATTCATTTTCTATCCTGCTTTGTTTCTTAAAAAAAAAAAATCCAAAAAGATTTTCTTAGTATGGTTTTGCAAGCTTGAAATTTTTGAGAAGTTCTTGGTGCATATTAGAATTGGTGAGAATATCCATTACATGTTAATATTTGTGTGCTCTTTGTTGTCATTACTCATTTCGGAGTGTGCGTACTTTGATTAGTATGTCTCATTTTGTACACACTCTTGGATTAGCAAATATCAGAATCTTCTGCATAAGTTATCAAATTTCTCTATAGACTTCTAGCATTGTGTCTTTTTCTTTTCTAGAGGAATTGAGCACATCATAGGTGATTTGAGTCTCTTAACCACCTTCCATCTTTTTGCATCTCCACAGCTTTTCTCTCAATTCTTTGTAGTCAAGGCATGCGGAAAACGCTACCTCAGAGTCACCAACCAAGCTATCCTTATTTTATCCATTCTTCTCTGGCCGCTAATGAGTGCACAAAAGAAAGAAAGAAAATTCAAAAAAAAAAATTAATTAATTGATTGAGGGCGAGGGGAGCCTCCATATTTACTCAATAAATATCCCTTGATTCCAAGTGGTTTGACTTTTCTAAGTTGTGTTTAGATTCTCTTGCCAGAGGTCCATCCATCAGATCATTACTAGGATTTGAATCTAGTGTTTGTCGATCTTCAAGAGCCACACACACACTTTTATCATGAGATCTATGCTTTTCACATGTTGCATCACATTTTTTCATGAGGAATGTTCTAGAGGTCATGCACATTGTGTTTTCAAGTAATTGTGTTTCTTAGATATTCTTGTGTATTTTAAGCTACAAATCTAAAATTCCTTGCTTGATCCACCATATTATTTTTGTCTTTTTTTCTTTTTGTTCATTGTTTTCGGTGTTTGTGGTTTTTTTTAGTGAGGGGGAGTTTGGTTAATCATTGCAAGGGTTTTTTAGCATGAACTTACATTGATTGGTTTGGTAAGGGAGATTGCCATTAGTTGGTTTGCATGTTGCTATGCACTGCTTATTTATTTCTTACTTCTCACATGCTATTAAGTTTTACATCATCATGTCCTTGCTTGTGTGGTTTATGCTCTTGCTTTAGTTGATTGAGCTTCTTTTGACAATTCATGACAAATAGGGGGAGAATTTTAACAGAAAATTTTAAGTGTTTTTGCATGTTTCTTAAAATTTTCTCTATTCATGCTGCATGTTCTTAAAATCTCCAATTTTCATTTATTCGTATTTCCATCTCATGTTTCAAGATAATTTTGCCATATGTCTATTGCTTTCTCATTTACTCTTATGGCACTAATTATTGTTCTGTAGATCATGAACTTGAGAAAGAAGTTTTTTTTTGTTGGCTATAATGGGTTAGGGTTTTTGTTGGTTGTAATGGGTTGGGATTATTAGGATTTTATTTGTTAGGTGTGTTTTGTCATGGAATTGCCAAAGGGGGAGATTGTTAGGCTTTTGTAATTGGCAATTCTATTTAACAAAACTTCTTTCAGTTATAATTTTATTCGCTCTTTTTGTTTCAGTGAGGCCATGAGTGTTTAGATATGAATCCAACCCAAATTTTTGTAGAGGAGTTTGTGATCTTAATCCTTTTATGTTTGCCACTTTGCCGGCTATGTATGGGGATCAAGCTGTTTGACCGCTCAAGTGGTCATTTGTGCGCTCAAGCGAAGAAAAGGATCGTCCAGTACTTTTGCAGAGCGTCTAAACTTCTAGTACGCAAGTTTTACTGCTCGAGCAGTGAAAGTTGAGCTCGAGCGGACAACCTATATATTTGGCACCACCTTTAGTCGTCACACCGCTCAAGCGTTGAAATGTGAGTTCCAGCGGTCTGTGCGATCCTATTTTCTATAAAGTGCGTTATTCGCTGTTTTTAGGGTTTGGGCCATCCAGATTTTTAGAGAGGAAGAAAAAACATAGTGTTTTATATTGAAGGATATTTTATATGAGTTTCCTTGGTGTATAGAAGGTGATCGATTGACCAACAAATTTCAGATTGTCGAACATCAAGGGTTGGTATTATTGTTTCATTTACAAAAGAGAGAGTTGTTGTTCGGTGGATTTCGGGGAACTTGAGCCTGAAGCTTTGGTGGATTTCGGAGTGGTTCATCGTCGTGGATTCGACATCGGCATTGTGGATTCAACGTTAGACAAGACAATTCCGAGGTGAAGACGGTGGTGGAAGAGACACGCTGGGGTCAGTTCAATTCGGGTGTGGATTCGCTAAGTAATTAAGAGTACACTTGCGTAATTTTTTTTGTCTTCTTAGTGGATTGTTTTATAACTTCGGCCCGTAGTTTTTTTTATCACAATTAGAGGCGCTCCAATTGTGATTTTTTCATGTTAAATCATTTAGTCGATTCGTCTTTGATTGTTTGATTGTGATAGTTATTTACTGTTTAAAATTGATACATAATCACAAATCAATATCTTAGGGATTTTAAGATTTTTCACACATGTTGGCTAGAAATAGCCTTTCCATTTCCTGCAAATTCATTCATTCATTGCCTTCCATTTCTTTGTTCTTCATTCTCTTATTCTTAGCTCTCCTCTAGTTTTGCATTTTTTTTGCAAATAATTTTAGGAAAAGTTAATAAGAAAGAGAGAACACTAGTTTTGTTCACTAGGTTTGGAATTGTTGTACTACATTTCCAAGTATTAGTTGTTGCATCCTGGGAAGTAGACACCAATAAATCTCTCGACACAAGAACAAGGGTTTGCTTTAAGGAGACTGTGTCCAACACCAAGCCTTGACTTAAAGATAATTGGTCTGTATGCGCTGTAAGAATGAAATTCATAATTTAATTTATTTAATTATTTTATGAATTGTTTTACTTTGTCATTTATTTATATATTTAAATTACTGTAGACACCCCATTTTTAATCGCCCTTAAGACTTGGGCGCCTCACTCTGAACACTCGATGATGAGATGTTACATTGTGAAATCATTCGATTTCTTCAGCAAAAGGATTCAGTTTCAAGCTTTAAAAATCTAAACCTTGTACCCCCTTTGGACCAAAACCTTTTTTTTGTTTCTAGCTTGACCACTCAGAGAAGAGCTGGCCAAACAAATGGTCGGCAAGCCATTTTTAGAGGGTCGGCCATACCTCTTCAAGGTCAGTTGGCCATGTTTGCTGACATCAGATATTTTACAATAACTAGTTGTCTCCATGTGCATGCTTTGCACCAACTGTCTCTCTGATGATATTTCTGACGTGAGATGTTGTTTTTTTCTATAAATACAACACCCCCCTCATGGTTTGGGGTTAGAAAAATTTGCCAAAGAGCTATAGCTTGTCCAACACACTTCCCTCCTCTCTTGCAATATACATACACTATATATACATCTTATAAGCTAAAACTTGAAACATTTGCTGAGGTTCTTGAAGATAATTTCAGATCCTAAAGAGTATTAAGAGTGTGGTTTATGAACTAAGAAGCTCATCCTCTCTTGTAAGAGGTGAATTTTGTACTCTTTCACCATCTTTTTTTCTCTTTTTTTCATGTACTTTCATGCTATTTTCAGAGTGTTTCAATGGCTGAAACATGTGATTAAAAGATACAAAAGGTAGAGAGGTTAGCCACCCTTCCTTAGGCCTTGTTTTATAGCTTGTTGCTTTGCCTTTTCTACTTTGTTTCTTTTGATTTTGGCCACTATTTTCTTAAGTGTAGGTGTTGTTTAATGTGTCTATTTAATTTATGCTTTGAATATTATAGTTGTGTTATTGTAAGTCCTCATGGATTTGGTGTATAGGTCATTGCTTCCAATCCATTTGAGTTGATAGTCTTTTCTTTCATTTTTTATAGCTTTCATGTACATATTCATGTCATTGCAATCATCCACCTTTCTACTCGCACTCTGCAACCTCCCTCATTTCTTTGTTTCTTTTGATTGAGGGTTGTATCAACTAAAAGATTTTCACTCATGGCATAAGAAAGGGGTTCCATGTGCTAAATGGTTTAACCTCTTCGGAGGTTCATTATCAGGGCATCACGTCTTTCTTATGCTAAGCATAATCTCTTGTTCGATACCTCCTTTTATCACCAGTGCATTACTTTTAAGGAACTAATTTTCTATTTAGACCCTTAGAAATCATAAAGGAAAGAGTCATTATAGCTTATTATCGAGTTGGGATTTGGATTTGGAGTCATTATCACTCATTTTGGGTTTGACTTCGAATTCATTATCGCTTGTAATTGGGTTTGGTTCTTCCTTTGTTATTTCCCCCCATAGAAAAGGGCTCGAAGAGCTTGTTTCTTGAGTCAAGTCATGCTTGCCATTCTTTATTTCTTTGGACTTAGTGGATGTAATCATCACCTTTGAGCAAAAAGGAGGAAAATATAAGAAAATGGAAAGGTAAAGTAAAAAGGCTAATAAAATCAAAGTAAAAAAAGGGTAAAAAATAATAAAATTTGGTTAGGTTCAGTCGGATGTTATACTGAACCTGTTGCTTCTAGAATTTATCGCATACTTTTTTTTAGTGATGTTCGATGATTCATGAGGCGAGTCTACCCCATCTCTTGAGGTAACTCCATAATAGGGAGGAAGTATTGTTTGTCTTTTATTGCGTTTATTAATATTTGTCCCATCGTTTCTAAGATCATCACGCAACAAATTTGCGATGATTCATGATTTGAGAATCGAATCTACTCCTCCATTAATCATCTTTATGATAAGGAAGGGTGGAGAGGATAAGCATTTCCTGGAAACACTCTGTCTTGCTCTGTTTCAGCTCTGTTATAGCAGGGTATTCCCCAAAAACAGTGGCCAGCCGGCCATTATTTTTTACAGTCGACCACTCTCTCAGGCTGGCAGAATAGAGCAAATCCTAAGGCCAAAATAGAATAATTTTCTAACTGTAAATAGAGCAGGTTCTGGCAGCAAATAGAGAGCTTTTCAGAGGATGTTCTCGGTTGTGCACATGCGGTTCCTTGCCTCCCGTTCAAGTCCATTAGATTAGCTTCGAGATTCATTTTTAATTAATTAGTTGTTTTCATTTGAATTTGTAATAGTTAATTAATTCATTCATTCATCGGTGCTTGTAATAATTAGTTAATTACGACATTCAGATCCTCTTGTGTAAGAGAAAATTTGTAATATTTTTATGTCTTCCAACCCCCATTTCTTTCTCCCTTTTACTTACATGCTTACCATGGTAGCATCATGTTTTTTTGTTTCATATCATCGCCATGCTTTGTATCCATTTTTGCATACATAAGGTTCGGTTCATCATTCTTGAATATCATTGTTATTTCCTATTTACTTGAATACGTACACCATTGTATGCTTTGAGTTAATCTATATGACATGTTAACAAGCCGAACCAAATAGTTGCATTTTATATGCGTTGCATTAGCCACTTGCATATTTAGGACCATGCATTTTTTTTTAACTATATTCTTTACTTTTGATTGCCTCGGAGTACTAGGTGAGCATTCTTTTGGCTTTAACATATTCATATGTGTGGTTGTTTCCATGCTTAGCATATTACCATGAGGCTACATGCTTATTTGAAATATCTCTTTGAATGCTTGTGGATGAAGGCTATTTCGCTTAAGTTGGAACGACTTTGATAAATGTACATATAAGCTTGCTTTTCATTCAAGTAGCACATATTCAAAACTCTTTTCAAACAAACATGAAATCAAAGCATTCCAAAGTGGGTGACGTAGTCTATACTTGTATGCCTCACATAGTAAGTTAGCATAATAATCAGAACAGGTGCATATATTGTTGATAAAAATCACATTGTGATTAATAAATGGTGATCTTTGATCGGGTGAGTGAGGTGCTTAATTCATGACCTTCCCCTCTCATGCCTAAGTTCTCGAGCCAAGACACTTTGGTTATGACGGACAAGTGGCCTTTGGCACTAGTCACAGGTTTCCTAAATTTCCCAAAAATATTTAGGTGGCGACTTTGAAATCTAGCAATGTAGTCCATTTCTAGCATCTCTGATGATTAATGGATTTTCTAAAATTTGCCGGATTTGGACTCTCATTCATTTTTCTATTTCACATTGCACTTGTGAAACTAGATTTAAAACTACGGGAGTCCGAACTGTACAGCTATCATATCCAAGGAGACTCAACCCCTCCAAGGAGCACGAAATACCAGCTATATTTTTTGGCGACTCTGCTAGGGAATTTAGAAAACTTGACTTGAACTTCATGATGTGATGCTTTATTTACATATATATGTTCTTTGCATTGCATTTACATAGTGCTCTCAAGTCACTGTGTTTACCATCTAATATCCTGGGCGCTTGCCGGAGGCTTACCAAAAGGCTGGTCGGTCATAGACAATGTCACCTTAGGAACACAACCCTTGGATTTGGGTTACCGCTATACCGCTTGATCCTCCTTTCACTTTTCGGTGTTAGGTGTGAGAGGTCTATTATGTAACCTTGTTGTGGTACCCCTTTGACCAATTAGCCTAGTGCATATAGTAAAACTCTAGTGGCTGTTCCAACATAGGACAAGATGCTCACCCGTAAGCAGGATATTGTGAAACTACTTAATTGAAGTAGTAAAACTCTAGATCATGCCAAAGCCAGTACAGGGTAACCCTACCTCCTCATAGGGGTGTTTTGGCTCTCTTTACTTGGTATGTGCTCTGCAGTGAAACTGTACAGGGGGCTTCATATCAGTGGTTCAATTATCAATTTGTCGGGCAGAATTCAATGGGGAGTATAGTCCTTCAGCTTATGATCATATCTGTTCTGATGAAATTGTGGCTGAGATGCTGTTCGACTTCTGATTTTTTCTTTTTCTTTATTTCTTTTGCTAGGTAGTCCTAAAACCATAGCTTCAGAAAGTTATGATATCCCCCAAGTACTCTGGACCCGTGTCGGAAGACAGTGTAAGGTCGGAGATCTTGTTCAGGGACAACTAGCGTTTGCCTCATTGTCACCAGTTGCAAGGCGAAGAAAGGTCGGACGAGGTTCACCAGTTCAGTTATTTCAGCAATCACTCCTCAGGTCACCTTTACTCAGTTCACCTCAAGCACAGTCACCTATTCCTAGAATGGCTCAGTATCCATCATCATATTTGGATGAATTACTAATCCATCTACAGCAGTCAATCGACTCACTCCAGCACAATATAGCGCATCAAGCTGAGGTCACGAATCGGTTGCAACAACAACAGCAGCAGTCGACTGCGGCTTCTACTTTCCATACCCCTCATATGGCTACTCCTATACCTGGAACCATTGATAATACTACAGCCCAAGATCCACAGGCCAAGGGTGTTCCAATTTTTCCCTATCCAGGTAGATCCAATTTTAGTTCGAGTGTCTGGAGCTCCAGTTTACCACACTGAGGCACCTTTTGAATTCAAGGTTGACTCAACTATACTTAAAGTCAACAAACTTGAAAAACTATTCAAGAAGGTGCATGAGGTTAACTCTATTCCAGATATAGAGGATGGGTATATTGAATCTGCCGTTACTTTGCCAGAGGGGTTCAAAATGCCGCATATTGACCGTTTCGGTAACGCTGGAGAGCCAATGGTACAGACCAGACTTCAGAAGTTATCGCCTTTCGATCGAACCATGTCTAGGATAGCTGCCATCTGGTATGCCAAATTGGAGGACTTTGTGAAACAGAGCTGGGAGGAGTTGGCCGAGTCTTTCATTGCCCAATACTTCTACAACACACAGATCGAGGTCATAACTCATGATCTTGAGGCAAAGTTTGTAACTAGGTGGAGGGCCAAGGCATCAATAATGACCACCCGACCCTCAGAAAAGGACCAAATATGGATGGTTGTCCGAAATCTTCATGGCAAGCTGCTACAAAAGATGATTGTTCTCCCCTTGTTCACGTTCAAGGAACTTCATGAAATAGGAGTTTAGATTGAGGACGCGATGAGGCAGGGTATCATCGTAGATGACAAGGAGCTGGCCAAGAGGCCTTTGATTTGCAGTTCTAATGCTACCGAGGGTAGCACAGCTGTGAGGCCTTCATAAGTGAGTTTTGTCACCATTACCAAAACCGCTGACCCCTTTGCCAATATGAGCCCACAAACTTCCAATCCTACCCGACCTCCAGGTAGGACTTTCAACCAACTTTACATGACTCTATCTCGAGCCATGCAGGTGTTAATAAAAAAGGGGCATCTGAAACCCTTGGACCCTCTACCACTTCCAGACCCTTTTCCACCTAAGCATGATCCCACTAAGTACTGTGCTTTCCATCAACAACATAGCCACAAAATAGATAGGTGCTTCCGCCTATGTCATGATATCCAAGATCTCATCGACAACAAAGTTATAGCTCCACTACAAAAGCCAAACACAGTAACCAAACCACTACCCAACCATAACTAGGTACCACCCCCACCATGCACTAACTTCATCCATACAATACCCCTTTCCTATGACCTAAGCATCTATATCACCCCTTCCCATCTACCAAAGCCAGTGTTGTTCATCCCTGATGGCACAAACTTGTGCATGATGAACACATCCAACCCATAATCCGAACCTCATAACTATGTAGTGTCAACACCCAAAGAAAAGAAGGTTTTTACCTTAGAAGGAAGTGCCAGTCTATCACTAGAAATTCCCAAGGAGCTATCTGAGAAAGAATACGACCCAAGTCAGTACATTGTTCCTATGGTTCAATCGAAGCCGAATGTAGTACTGTTGAGTTCAGTTGGCATCAATGTGGTCAGAGAAGATGGCCCAAGCCAAGGCTTGGATGACCTTGCAGATCTTAAGGAAGATTTGGATAACCTCCAATTCTTCGAGGAACAGGACTAGGGAAATGTGCAAATCGGTTGGTTTGATCTGATCGTGCCGGCTGATAATCGGGAGTGGCTAAGTGATGAATCAGACAAAGAAGAGGAAATATGAGATAAATCTGAGGGAAAGAACACTGTGGCAGCTGTGGCAACTAGGAAAGCCAAAGTGCCAGAAAACAGTGGTATGGAAAAACGAATCCCAGAATCGGGTTTTCATACAATTGAAGGTACTAAGCTAGAAGTAGTGTTGAGGCAGTTTGAATAGGAGTAGATTAAAGAGAGTCAGAAGGCTACAACACCTTGTCATCCTAAGGGGAATAATTGTCTTGTGGGAGTGGTTCAAGTTGGGCTAGACAACTGTCTATCGGCGATTGAAGATAAATGGTGGGAAGACAACGATTTGCATCTTGCCCACACAGATGAAGACTGGGGATATCATATCCCGAACAGTACTTGGTATGTAGAAGAAATAGACCACCTAACCAGGAGTGGACTGTATTTCAAACCTCCATATTTGGATTAGGCTGAACCCTCAAGAAAAGACAGGGAAATTGAGAAGGAGAAAGAGAAGAAGCTAGAGGAGGATCTGGTTCTGAAACAACTAAAAAAGATCCAAGCTGACATTTCCATTTGGTGCCTCCTTATGGCTTCGTGAGTACACCGACAAGTAGTTTTGTCGACAATGGATAAAGCCAGGTTATCCATCAATACTACACCAGAGCAACTCATCGGCTTGATCTTTCTAAGTAGCTCCAAGCCTGTGCTCACTTTTTCTGATAAGGAGTTACCACCGGAAGGATTAGCTCACAACAAGTCGATGTACATATCTGTTGAATGCAGAGGGAAATGGATTCCAGTGGTTCTAGTAGACACCGGCTCTGCTATCAACGTTTGTCCTTACCGCACTGCCTACGCAATAGGCTTGAAGCCGGCAGATTTTGTCCCTGCGACCTAGGTGATCTAGGCATACGACAATACGAGCAGGGAAGTTATGAGGACTATGAAAGTGTAAATCCAAGTGGGCCCTTCAGAGCATGAGATTGAGTTCCATGTGCTTGATGTGCCGGCCACCTTCAACCTACTTCTGGGGAGGCCCTGGCTGCATTACATAAAGGCTGTGTCCTTCACTCTACACCAAATGCTGAAATACCCACATGAGAGAGGAGTTGCTACCATTTTCGAGAACTCATCTATTCATCCACCTCCAAAAGTAACTACACTTTTGCTGGAAATCAATCACGGTGATGAAAATGTGTTTTTTTCGGGCTTCACTCTAGCAGAAGCTCAATTAGTGTAGACGATCTTGGCTGAGGATGAGGGCATATATGTCAGTGCTTAGTCCATTTATTTCATGAACAAATTGAGGCACATTCTCGGAATGGGGCTCAGAAGGAGCAGAAGAAAAGGTGTTACAGTGCTAGCTAATATGCCACATAATCCGCATGCTTTCGGATTGAGCTATGTACCCACCAAAGAACATAAAAGAAGGAAGGGAGAAGATATGAGAGAAAAGGCTAAGGCTAAGAGAGCCGGGAAACACTACGATCTAGTTCATAGGCCAATCTGAGGAACATTATATAAGGCGCTTCATCAGAGAATGAGAGGATTTCCCCTTCTGTGGCTTTCCTAAGCCTTGGGTGGATTCCTTAACGAAGAAGCATTTCTCGGGTTTCGAAATCTTCTTCGACCACCAACTTCAAGACAGTGATAAAGAGGGGGCTGATTCAAGTATCAACGCCGGCCAGAGTAAAGATGACAATTCAAACAGCAGTAAGGCTAGAGTAGGGGCATCATTGGCTAATCTCTTGACAGATCCTGACTTGGGGGATACCACTATTGTTTCTATGATCGGAGAGAAACCTATTGTCGATTTTACCATTTGCATTTTAGATGTGTCGAGGGTGCCAGGCCTCACTTGGCAGTTAGAGAAGGGCTTTATTGCCAGTTCTGAATCGGATGATGAGCCTAAGTCTGATTCCACTAAGTCTGTTAAGTCGGAGTCAGATTCGAGTTAGTCTGAGGAGTTTGAGTCTGGCACTTCTACGGATGGTAACCCAGGTGCCAAAGTCCTGTCAAGGTCTTCTATTAGTTTTTTTTTTTTGAGCCAACTGTAACAGAGGACCTGTACTTTATCAATGGGAATGTAATAGACTTTGCTTACTTCTCTGTGCCTTTAGTTTGCTGCACTGATATTGATTTTCAAAATTTTGACTTAAATGAAGAGGAAGAAATTCCTCGGGCTTTCAAAAATTTGATTGACCAAGAGAATGAGAGACGTGCTAAGCCTTGCACAGATGAGATCATTGTAATTAACGTGGGTACTGAGAAAGATCCACGCTTAGTCTAGATCGAGTCCACGTTGACTTCAAAGGAATGCGAACATTTAATTGCTTTGTTAAAAGATTTCAAAGATGTTTTTGCATGGTTCTACGAAGACATGCCTGGAATTGATCCTGAGATTGTACAGCATAGGATCCCTCTCGACCTCGAGGCTCCACCAATGAAGTAGAAACTCCGCAGAATCCGTCCAGATTGGGCACTGAAATTAAAGAGAAAGTCACCAAATAGATCGATGCAGGATTCTTAATGGTGTCTAAATATCCTACTTGGTTGGCCAACATTGTTCCAGTTCTGAAGAAAGATGCCAGAATCAGAGTTTGCATCAACGTCAGGGATTAAATAAGGCTAGTCTGAAGGACACTTTCCATTACCATACATTGATGAGTTAGTAGACTTCACTACCAGCCATACCTTGTTATCGTTCATGGATGGGTTTTCGAGGTACAACCAAATCTTGAAGGCACCAGAGGATAGAGAAAAGACTGCGTTCACCATGCCATGGGGTACCTACTGCTACAAGGTCATGCCATTTGGGCTGAAAAACAACGGGGCTACATATCAGAGGGTTGTAACCATAATACTACATGACATGATCCATAGAGAAGTCAAGGTATATGTGGATGACATGATTGTAAAATCCAAAGAGCGAGAAGGCCATTACATCGCGTTGGAAAAGTTCTTCGAACGGATCAGGGAGTGCAGATTGAGGTTGAAACCACAAAAATGTACTTTTGGGGTGACTGCAGGGAAAATGCTGGGTTTCATGATTACACATAGGGGAATTGAAGTTGATTCATCCAAGATCAAGGCCATCTTAGAAATGTCACCACCAAGGACTGAAAAGGAGGTGCGCAACTTTCTGTGAAAAATGTAATTCATAAGATGGTTTATCTCTAAATTAACCATGACTTGTGAACCACTATTGGCCTCTTAAAAAAGGAGAAGAAGTTTCAGTGGGATGATTGATGTCAGTTCATCTTCGAACAAGTTAAGCAGTACCTTCAAAACCCACTTGTATTATCGCCACCAGAGCCGGGAAAGCCACTGATCATGTATCTGTCGGTGACGGAGTCAACCATGGGATGCATGCTAGTACAAGAATCAGAAGCTAAGGTGGAAAAGGCCATTTACTATCTGAGCAAGAAGATGTTGGATTATGAGACCCGTTACACTCCTCTATTGGTTTGGGTCACTAGGAAATTGAGACACTACCTGTTAACCCACTTCGTAATTCTGGTTTCGAGATTGGATCGCATCAAATATCTCTTTGAGAAACCTGCACTTACGAGTAGGCTAGCTCGTTGGTTGCTTCTTCTCTCTGAATTTGACCTTAAATATGTCACTCGCAAGTTGGTCAAAGAAAGAGCAGTAGCAGAATTTTTGGCAGGCCACCCAATGGAAGGAGATAAAGAAGTAAAGTACATATTCCCATATAAGATCTTGTAGGTAGAAGAGGAGATGTGGACAATGTACTTTGATGGAGCAACTAATCAATATGGTTATGGGATAGGCTACTCGATGATTACTATATGCCCCTAGTGTAGACGCGCCCGCGGGCCTCGCTACAGTTCGAACTCAATTTGTGTCACGGTTCTTAATCTGAACCAAAGAATCCAAATCCGGCAAATCGTTTTGGGAAACAAATTTTTGAAAAGAAGTGCCAAACATGGACTGCTTTACCAATCTGGATCAAGCTAGGGTCCTTCTTAG
This sequence comes from Camellia sinensis, assembly GCF_004153795.1. Taxonomy (NCBI): domain Eukaryota; kingdom Viridiplantae; phylum Streptophyta; class Magnoliopsida; order Ericales; family Theaceae; genus Camellia; species Camellia sinensis. The sequence continues at coordinate 428,339 of NW_021028633.1, forward strand.
TACTCACGCTAACAAGCATGGTTCCATTCATTAAAGGCTTAGCATGCCTCTCCTTTTCTCAAATTGATCCAAGTTTTGCAAAACTCGAGGAATCCCTTCCTCTTTGTTTTCACCGCAGTGTTAAAGAGGTTTTGAAAAACATAGGTCAATGCAATGATTTTCAGGGAACAAGAGAACAGGTGGAATGCACGGCCGTTTGATTCAAATCCTCTGGCACAACTAGCCCAAAACAAACAATAAGCACGGAAACATGATAGCCGCAGCTGTTTCATTCAGGTTTCTCGGATGTAACTGGCTCCACAGCAGAGACAGACTCAAAAAGAAAGCAAAAAGGTTAAATACAAAAACGGTGTTCGAGGCAACAACCCCGGAATCACTCGACATCCTATACAACGGGACTGACTCGGTACCACAAGACAGACCCAAAAGAAAAAAGACTGACTCAAAGCAAAGAGGCAGACTCAAAAACAAAACAGAGAACTGACTCAAAACCCAAGCCAGAAGCTACAAAACTGCATTTACAAATGCTCAAAAAGTGCGTGCCAGACGCCACATCTGAAATACACCGAGCGCCGCCCGCAGGTGGTCCAACCCCTGATTACGTACTCGCAGTATCCTCAAAGTCCAACAGCTCGGTGGTAACAGACTTCGCTGAGGTAGGTGGAAGAATGACCTCATTATCGATCAGATCCTACACTTCATGGCGAAAGCGGAAATAGTTATCGGTGGCGTGACCGGTCTGTTGGTGGTACGCGCAGTACAAAGCAGCATTATGTGTGAGAGGGAGATTCTTCAGGAGAGGCCGAGGTTCAAGAGTTTTGAGGTGCCCCCTTTTGACAAGAATCTGAAGTGCCTTAGACAGAGGCATGTAGAGAGCATGAAAGATCCTGCGCCCTAGGGGCAGGTACTTTGAAGTCTGAGTATTCTTACTAGACGCAATAGCAAAAGGGTTGGCAGGCACTGCCTTGGTTTTCTGATCTTTCCCAGGTGCAGGGTTGGGAATAGGAGGAACTGTTCTGGCATGACGGGGCCTATCCCGATTTTTTGACTGACTTGAACTACCCTCAGGTGGAGTGGGGAAAGCATCCTCCACATTTTTTGCCACAACTGCGGATATTTGTTGCTTGTCCATCCCCCCGGCTTTCAAAGCCTCGACTGCCCGCAGCAGTTGTTCAATGGGATTGGCATCTGCCTTCATTTTGTTCTTGCCTCTGGCCTCAGCCTGATTGGGGGTTTGGGTTACTGCATCAGAGCGAAGCCCGGTTGTTGCTGACACGTCGTTGCTGTAGCTGGAGGCAACCTCTCGTTAGCTGAGCTCTATCACAATCCGTCCCAGTAGCGGGGGCTTCTGTGGTATGAAATTCCCGGCATACGGTGCCGCTGGCGACAAAGCCGACATTCCATAGGCCAGATCGGCCACGAATCTCTGGAGGTCACCAATCATTCCCATCAGCTTGAATGTAGTGGGCTCACGAGCCTGATACAACTGGGGGGTCCAAACTGGGTGCGCGACAGGCGACCTAGGCGGATGCGATACATCAACATTAGTTTCATCCCGCAGGGTGATCCCTTGATCTAGCGTAGCTGTCATAACCATAATCTCTTCTGAATTCTGCATCGTCATAAGTCCTGCCTCAGCAAGGGGTAACACTAGCTATTCTGTATCAATTCTCTGGACACTCTGAACTGAAAGGAAAAACAAACAGCATTTCAGCCCAAACAGATCAAACACGGGTGTAGCCGAACAACTGCACTCTACTACTGATCACTGTTCCCCAGAATCACTGTTCCCAAAATACTGAATCGAATACCCACAGATATAACTGATTCTCATAACACTGATACTGGTGCCCTCGGGCCGAATACTCAATCTTGCGAACTGATATGTGCGTTCCTGTAGAGACACACTCTAAAGCACATAGCAGATAAGTGAGAGCCAAAACACCCCTAAGTTGGGGTAGGGTTTTCCTGTCCTATTTTTGTCAGGAGCTAGGGTTTCACTATGCACACAGCGGTTTCAAACAACCTAATATCGGGTAAGCAACCTATCCTAGTTTGGAATAGTCACTATGGGTTTCGATATGCACTAGGTTGAATGGTCGAAAGAGGTGCCCCGGTAAAACCGGGGTTTGTGTTCCCATACTATCAGAGCCCACAACCGGTCAGCCTTATGGTCATGCCTTGACAAGACAAGCCTCCGGCAAACCGTTCAGGAATGGCAGATGGCAAACACTAATAATAATAATAATAATAATAATAATAATAATAATAATAATAATAATAATAATAATAATAATAATAATAATAATAATAATAATAATAATAATAATAATAATAATAATAGTAATAATAATAATAATAATAATAATAATAATAATAATAATAATAATAATAATAAGAGAGATTAAAGAGTAGAGAGATATGAGTTGAGGGGAAAAGTAAGGAAAGGGCTTTGAGAGAAAATAGAGAGTGAGAGCCAAAGTGATGTGAGAAATCATATGTAAGAAATGGTGGGAAACGATACCTAAAGAAGTAGTGGACTTCACGCAAATTGAGAAGTCTTTCACATGTGGAAAGCATCCAAACCCATGATAGTTTCGGCCAGTGCCAAGCCTATACAGCTTTGGCCCTCCTTAAGGCGTTCAACCACTTCGATCAGTCGGATGCTAACTCCATTGCCACTAAGGGCAAGAAGATAATGGGCGAGCAAGCATATACAGAGAGCATATTGGTGATAACCTCACCAAAGAAGATCACGCCTATTTTCGATGTTAGCAAAACTATGAATGGCCAAGGATGTTCAACTCTCCATCATGAGCCAAAGACTTAGCCTTGTTGAAAGAGAGGCCGTGCATCCGTTCAAGAGCTTGTGCATGGCCAAAAAGGGGTTGAGGCATAATTTCTTTGTTGCGTCGGGACTTCATTAACGCTTGAAACTCTTCAAGAGTGGGACATATCTCCTGTGATCCGAAGCAAAACACATGAGTAATCGGGTCCTAACATTGGGCAACAGCGTAGAGGAATGGAAAACAAAGTGAAGTGTGACTCGAGGAAAAAAGAGCGTTTATGCCGAAACCATTGAAATTTACCTTTTCCGTGCTGTCCAGAGCGGCAGTCCAATCTTTGAGCTTCTCCACAAGGAAAATCTCCATTTTCAGAGACAACTAGCAAAAAAAATGAGGTTCTATGGAAGAAACAGCAGGAGAAGACCTTTATAGAAGATAAGGGTGTGTGAGTGGTTGACAACTGTTGTTAGTTGTCCAGCAGCAGGCCACTTCACCAACCAGCCATCCATTTTGTCAGTCGGTCGGCCACGCATGCCGACCAAACAGCTTAGCAGCAGTGTTATGTCTGCCCTATTTGTTTTTGAGTCTTGTCTTGAGTATTTTGTTTCTAGTAAGTGTAAATAAGTTTGTTTAAGTTGTTTTTACTTTGTTTTTCCTTTATTGGGTTGTATTTTGTATTTTGGTCTGTTGTTGGCTCAATATCTGGTTAAGAACTCATTCGAATGTGATCATTCTCAGTTTCAAATTCAGTTACAATTTTTGTATGAGTGTTGTGCCATTCTCGAGATGCTATGCAAAACAAAAGATTCCTTCTTTTATAAACTACAAGGTTTGACCTTGATCATAGTTTTTACAAAACAGAAAATACAAGTTTTCAAAAACAAAAAGTAAACACCTATATGAAGCTATACAAGTTCTATACTACAATGCAAAAGAAAGAAAAAAAATAGAGTGCAAAGATCAGCGTCAGTTGCATTAAGTGCATTGAGAGGCCCTCTTTGTCCTCTTCCGAGGAGGGGACTCAGGATCACTGTCTCCGTTAGCACCGCTATCCTCAGCTGAGTGTAACTTGGAGCTGGCATCATCCTCTCAACTCTCTGACTCAGAACCAGCCTCATCCTCTTCGCTCTCAAACCCGGAGTGGTTGCTCATTGTCTCTCTGTGCCACTAGTCTCGACATCATCTCCACTCAAAGTCAGCTCTGCTTTGGAGGATGAGAAAGTTTTTGGCCCCTACTGCTAGCTTCAGTTGTGCCCTTTTTAGCGAGTGCATTAACAATGGGAAAAAGATTAAAAAAAAAAAAAAAACTGACTTGACTGTGCCCCTAGTTTATCACTTTGACTATATTTTCTTTGTTTTTGGCTTTTTACTTAAACAATTTTGACCACCATGAGAGTTTAGATTAACATGCTTGTTCTACTTTCTGTTTTGAAATCATGTAAATCAAGCTATGAGCACTGAAAATTTTCTTTTTTCAGGTTCAAGAAATGATCCGGTTTTGAAAAAAATGGAATAATTTCCGAGAACATTAGTCAACTTCAGCAAAAATCCTCAAAAATTGTTTTTGCAAATGGCTATTACCTGACCAACGTGGAATTAACTCTTGAGATGCACAACCTCCAATCTGAGCTTGATTTGTCTTGCAATTGAATCTTTTAACGGGATAGGACAACCGAATTTGAACAAAGATGAACCCATTGGACATGGATAGGATAGCCGAATTTGAATAAAGATAAGCCAATCAACATGGATGAGACAAGTATGATGAAAATGGTTGGGGCTAAACTTCAGGATGAAGTTGCCTACGTATCCCAAAGATGGGAATCAGGCCTTATGTAGTTCTGAAGTTAAGTTGCACTCGAGTATTAACTCTCTTCTTTTACGCTCTAACTTTTGCCAAGGCCGCCCTTCCGAGTTTTCAACCTTGCGAGCTCTATTTTTCTTTTTTTCTTTTTTCTTTTTTCTTTTTTCTTCTTGCTCTAATGTTTTCCTGGATTACCCTTCTGGGTTCTCGACCCAACGAGCCTCTCAAGGATAGAAAATTTTAACTTTTCCATGTTGATTAGTTGTGAGATCTCTAAGCCATCTAAATCCACGAGAATGGCTGTTGTTCATAACCAAATAGTCTTGATGATGTGAGGGTCTATCCAATTGAGTTTGAATTTACCCCTAATGTCGTGGATAGGAACTCGATTGTCCTTCAGCAATAAATCTTCTTCTCTCAAATTCTGGGATTTGGCTTTCTTGTTGGTCTCCATTGTCTTAAGAAATTACCCAGTTTTGAATCTTCAATCACATATGACCTTTTTGCCCCTAGTTCAAGGGCTGCTTCTAATCCAGCTATACAAGCTTCCTTCGATCATATCCGACCTTGTTGCCCCTATCTCAACAGTGGCTTCCAATCTGGCCATGCAAGCCTCATATTTTGGTTGATCGTTTGAACATTCTAAATCAAGGTTTGAAAGCTAGGGGGTCGAGTCTCAAGGTCGAGAGTGATCCTATGTTGTACAATCTCAAGATCAAGTCTAGACATGTAACGTCCCCAAAATCCATACTCGAAATTACTTTTATGTCCTTGTGGGTTAATGCATTTTAATTTAGTGATATCTGTTCGAATTGAGGAATTATCTGTTGAGCTACAGCTTTAAAATTGAAATTACCGACCTTTACGGGTTCAGAAATCAAAATTGAGTACTTGGGTATGTTAATGGGAATTTTTAAAACTATTTGGGAAAATTAATTAGAAATCTAATTTATCTGATTCGTTAATGCACGTTTGGGTGATTAATTTTGTGCTGCAAATTAAAGGCCTTAGAGGCTTCAGAAACCAGAACATAGGACATATTTATGATCAACACAATTTTTAGAGTCACCTAAGAAGTTTAATTGACATTTGATTTCGTGCGATTGGTAAGGCCGCATTTGGCCCTCCCTATTGTGTTAAACTTCTGTGTGTGTATATTTAAATGTATATATGTATGTGAGAGGAGGAGTTGAACTCATCTCTTAGAACCCAAACATATCTAGAGGAGGAGGGAGGATGATACGTGAGAGAGAGAGGGGGAAAGAGAACTCAAAGAGAAAAAATGGAAGAAGACATCAAAGACTTGGCTTGAATTCTTCATAGTTATGCAAAAACAAGTGATGGAAAAGGGTTAAGGTAAGATTCTCCCTCTCAACACTTGAAGATCATAAGCTAAAGAGTGAGTTCTTGGGTTATTTATGATTGTGTGTATGGGTTATGGTTCTTCAACAGGCTAAAGAAGAATTCCACCATGAAAGTGAACTTTGGACCCCAAACCATGTCCACTCTATTTTTTGTGTTTTAGTTTTTAATCTTGTTCTTGTGATTGAGAAATTGAGTGGTATTTTGAGGTTATGATCTTTGATGGAAGCTAATAATGTGAAATTTAACATGTATTAAAGTGTTTTAGGCTTTGATTTACATGAAATTGAGGTTTGATTTTGAAAATGAGAGGTTCCAAATTACACACCATTTTCGGACTGTTTGATTTTGCCCAGACCGCACGAGCAGCCACGGGCACCGCATGAGCGGAACATGAAGAAAAAGAGAGGTTTTCATTCTGCTCTTTGGGCGCTCGAGCGGATTTGGGTCGCACGAGCGGTCAAATTAGGCGCACGTGCGGCCAACCCTATTTCAGCTTATACCTGGTAACTTGAAATAGGCATATCTCCCTCATCCGGACTCCGTTTTAGACGATTCTTGAGCCTAAAATCAAGCCCCAGAAGTCTAGTTTCCAATGGTGGTGGTCTCACTCCGAAATTCTAAGTACAGAAATAGTTATTCCCAAATTAGTGATGACTATTCACTTTCTATTTACCGGTTTGTGTCGTTTCTTTGCTTAAACCATTTTCCATCGATTCCTCCTATTTTCTGAGACATGGATTATAACTTATTAAGGAATAATGAGCTTGGTACTACCATGACTAATTGATTAAATGATCAAAGAGAATAAGTAAAGGATCGAGTATAATCTCATATTATGTGTTGTGCACTGTACTTGTAGGTCGAGACGAGGACATCGTCCTATTACCACCGGGAACCAATCACTGTGAGTAGTAGTTCTGCAATCGTACGTTTACTTACCGTAAATAATTCTTATTGTTAACGCACTGTTCTTTGTAAGCATTTATGTTGTTTAGGGATCGGTGAGAACATTGAAAGATTATGTGCACTTCGGTATGACGCTGAAACTACTCTACATTCTGATTATGGTTAATGGTTATCCTTAATGTATAATAACCTGTAAATTACCTATAACTCCGCACAAGAATTATTAATATTATGCAACTGGTTGGCAAGAAGGGATTATGAATATAAACCCCGCTTAATGGGAACATGACATTTTGAACGTCCTATCCTGGACTCCTACAGCCTTATTTAGTTCGATACATGTTTTATGACATAGACATCTGCCTAAAATGGATTAACGAAATGAAAATCGAACAGAACCATGGGTTTCCTTATACGTCAAAGAATTGAATATCAATAACATTGTTACATGACTCTCGTTATGGTGCGAATTGTTCTATTCTCATGAATAGTACTGTAACGACACATGTGTTTCTGTAAATAATTATTATTAATACTTTGTTATATGTAAGATGACTATGGCTACATGTAATGAATCATAAAGGGAAATTTATGTGCACCATTGTGAACGGTATTCGTATGAACCTGGCATTATTATGTTATGTTTATTCACTTCGTTTATGCTATGACATAATATGAATTGTTCAGTCTTCAAGAACTATTGATTCCTAGTACGAAACTAAGTGCTGCAATACGAACCACCTCTTGAGTCCATACCTACAAGAGCTGGGCTTAAAGCCAATTTGGTCCCTTTATGGGTCACCCGGTTATGTGAAATTACGAAAGATATGAAAGGAATAACTTGTGAACCTATGAAAGATATAATTTGTGAAGATACGAAAGGAATAACTTGTGAACCTATGAAAGATATAATTTGTGAAGATACGAAAGGAATAACTTGTGAACCTATGAAAGATATAATTTGTGAAGATACGAAAGGAATAACTTGTGAACCTATGAAAGATATAATTTGTGAAGATACGAAAGGAATAACTTGTGAACCTATGAAAGATATAATTTGTGAAGATACGAAAGGAATAACTTGTGAACCTATGAAAGATATAATTTGTGAAGATACGAAAGGAATAACTTGTGAACCTATGAAAGATATAATTTGTGAAGATACGAAAGGAATAACTTGTGAACCTATGAAAGATATAATTTGTGAAGATACGAAAGGAATAACTTGTGAACCTATGAAAGATATAATTTGTGAAGATACGAAAGGAATAACTTGTGAACCTATGAAAGATATAATTTGTGAAGATACGAAAGGAATAACTTGTGAACCTATGAAAGATATAATTTGTGAAGATACGAAAGGAATAACTTGTGAACCTATGAAAGATATAATTTGTGAAGATACGAAAGGAATAACTTGTGAACCTATGAAAGATATAATTTGTGAAGATACGAAAGGAATAACTTGTGAACCTATGAAAGATATAATTTGTGAAGATACGAAAGGAATAACTTGTGAACCTATGAAAGATATAATTTGTGAAGATACGAAAGGAATAACTTGTGAACCTATGAAAGATATAATTTGTGAAGATACGAAAGGAATAACTTGTGAACCTATGAAAGATATAATTTGTGAAGATACGAAAGGAATAACTTGTGAACCTATGAAAGATATAATTTGTGAAGATACGAAAGGAATAACTTGTGAACCTATGAAAGATATAATTTGTGAAGATATGAAAGGAATAACTTGTGAACCTATGAAAGATATAATTTGTGAAGATATGAAAGGAATAACTTGTGAACTTATGAAAGAAATAATTTGTGAAGATATGAAAGGAATAACTTGTGAACTTATGAAAGAAATAATTTGTGAAGATATGAAAGGAATAACTTGTGAACTTATGAAAGATATAATTTGTGAAGATATGAAAGGAATAACTTGTGAACTTATGAAAGATATAATTTGTGAAGATATGAAAGGAATAACTTGTGAACTTATGAAAGATATAATTTGTGAAGATATGAAAGGAATAACTTGTGAACTTATGAAAGATATAATTTGTGAAGATATGAAAGGAATAACTTGTGAACTTATGAAAGATATAATTTGTGAAGATATGAAAGGAATAACTTGTGAACTTATGAAAGATATAATTTGTGAAGATATGAAAGGAATAACTTGTGAACTTATGAAAGATATAATTTGTGAAGATATGAAAGGAATAACTTGTGAACTTATGAAAGATATAATTTGTGAAGATATGAAAGGAATAACTTGTGAACTTATGAAAGATATAATTTGTGAAGATATGAAAGGAATAACTTGTGAACTTATGAAAGATATAATTTGTGAAGATATGAAAGGAATAACTTGTGAACTTATGAAAGATATAATTTGTGAAGATATGAAAGGAATAACTTGTGAACTTATGAAAGATATAATTTGTGAAGATATGAAAGGAATAACTTGTGAACTTATGAAAGATATAATTTGTGAAGATATGAAAGGAATAACTTGTGAACTTATGAAAGATATAATTTGTGAAGATATGAAAGGAATAACTTGTGAACTTATGAAAGATATAATTTGTGAAGATATGAAAATTCTCTTCAGCTCAGAAGTAGTGGGTTCGGCCATTGGTGCCCGCAATGTATTTGAATTGACTTATTCTTGAGTAATTGGTTGGGTTAGGCTCTTTGGAGTAGGTTGGACTGAAATTGGGCTATTGTGGAGTTCAACTTTTGGGGTTTGAGATGATTGGAGTTCAAGTGCATCCATCATATACAAGTCTGTGCTTTCTGGAATGAACACCTCAGGCTTAGGTAAATGAGCTGGGGTGATGTATATGTTGGGGTTGTAGATGGATGGCAGTGTATGGATTACGTTGAAGTGTGGAGGTACTAGGTTAGTGGTGGCATGAGGTCTTTTTGGTGGAGCTATGATCACTTCGTCAATAAAACCTTGAATCTTATGACAGAGGCAGACGTAACGGTTTGTATCATGACCATGTTGTTGATGATAAGCAAAGTATTTAGTGGGATCGTGCCTTGGTGGAAGAGGACTTGGGAGGGGTCGGGGTTCTAGGAGCTCTAGGTGCCCTTTTTCTAACAGAATTTTCAAGGCTTGAGAGAGATCCATGTAAAAAGAATGGAAATTTTAGGCTTGGGGTCGAGTTAAAGTGGTTGGTCTTTGGCTATTATCAGCAAAAAGGTTTTTGATGGAACTGGTGACAGTGTTTACTTCTGAGCATTTCGTAGTTGTACTACCACTGGTAGTAGCATTGGAATTGCAAACAACATTATTCCTCATATGCTTATTACCTTCCACAATGATCCCTTGTTTCATGGCATCATCGATTTGAACCCCAATTTCATGGAGATCCTTAAAGTTAAATAATGGGAAGACTATCATTTTCTATAATAGCTTTTCATGCAGATTTCTAACAATTATACGGACTTGATCCTTCTCTGGAGGCTTGTCTGCCATCATAGCCACCTTTGCCCTCCATCTAGTACCAAACTTTGAAAACCCCTCCTTTCATTCCTGACGCGTTGCCTCGAGATCACAAGTTGTGACCTCGATTTGTGTGCTGTAGGAGTACTGGGAGACAAAGGATTCAACCAACTCTTTCAACTCTATTTCACAGAGTTCTCCAATTTAGCATACCAGATGGCACCTATACCAAGCATAGTCATTCTAAACAGCGATAACTTTTGGATTCTAGTCAAACCCATCGATCTCAAAATATTAGAAAATAGACGCAAATGAACCATTTGATCCTACGAACGATAAAAATGGTCAATATGAGGCATCTTGAACCACTCTGGCAGAGTAACAGCAGATTTAGTGTACCCGTCTTCGATATCTGGAATAGAACTAACTCCTTGTGCCTTTTTGAACAACTTTTCAAGTTTCTTGACTTTGAGTAGGGTAGGGTCAAACTAGAACTCGAAAGGTGCCTTAGTCTGATGAACTGGAGTTTTAGAACTCTGGACTGCAATTGGATCTACCTAGATTGAAAGAATAGGAACACCTTCGGTTGATAGATCCTGGGTCGTAGGATTGGCAGTAGTACCCGACATAGGAGTAGCAGTGTCAGGTGTATGAGAAATAAAAGCCGCAGCTAGCTATTGTTGTTGTTGTAACCTATTAGTGATCTCGATTTGTCGGGCCATATCATGTTAGAGCGAATCTATTGATTGCTGAAGACAAATCAGTAAATCCTCTACAATTGTCGGAGGCTGAGCTATTATAGGTGTAGATGATTGCATCCAAGATGAACTGCACAAAGGCGATCTAACTGGTGAATGTCGAAATAGTGGAATCGGTGAAACTTGTCTGGCCCTTTTTCATCTTGCCACTGACGAAAGTGAAGTAAACACTGACTATCCCTGAACTAAATCTCCAACCTTACAAAGTCTACCAACACGAGTCTAGAATACCTGGGGGATGCCAGAACCTTCTGAAGATATGATTTTAGGACTATCTAGCAAAAGAAAAAAACAAACAGCACCTCAGTCCAATCTTCATCATAATAGATATAATCACAACTGAATGACTGTACTCTCCACTAAATTCTACCCCACAAATTGATATAACTGAACCACTGATACCAGGAACCCCTACATAGATCCACTGCATAGCACATAGCAGGTAAAGAGAGCACAAACATCCCTATGAGAGGGTAGAGTTACCCTGTCCTAGCTTTTTCATGACCAAGAGTTCCACTATTTCAAACAAGTGGTATCACAATATCCTGAATATGGATAAGCCTCCTGTCCTATTTTGCAATAGTCACTAGAGCTTACTACATGCACTAGGCCAATTGGTCAAAAAAGGGTACCTCAGCAAGATTACATAATATACCTCTTACACCTAACACCGAAAAGTGAAAAGAGGATCAAGCGGTACAAAAGTAACCCAGATCCAAGGGTTGTATTCCCAATGTGACATTGCCTACATCCGTCCAGCCTTTTGGCAAGCTTTTGTCAAGCCTCCAGTAAGCTGTCTAGGATATCAGATGGTAAACACAGTGACTTATAAGCACCATACAAATGCAATGCAATGAACATATATATATAAATAAAATTTCACATCATGAAGTTCAAGTCAAACTCTCCAAATCCCTAGCAGAGTTGCCAAAAACTACAGCTGGTTTTTTGCACTCCTCAGAGGGGTTTAGTCTCCTCGGATGTAATTCCCTATAGTTCGAACTCCCGTGGTTCTGAATCTTGTTTCACAAGTGTAATGTGAAATAGAAAAAAACGAATGAGAGTCTAAATCCGGCAAATCCTAGAAAATCCATTAATCATCAGAGATATAAAAAATGAACTATATTACCAGATTTCAGAGTCGCCACCTAAATATTTTGGAAAAATTTAGAAAACCCGTGACTTATGCCAAAGGCCACTTGTCCATTATAACCAAAGTGTCTCGGTTTGGGAACTTGGATATGAGAAGGGATGGTCATGAATTGAGCACCCCACTCACCCGATCAAAGATTGGCCTCTACTAAATCATGATGTGAATTTTATGGACATTATATGCTCATATTCTGATTATTTAATATACTAACATTACTATGTGAAGCAAACAAATATTGACCACGTCACTTACTTTGGATTGCGTTGATTTTAAGTTTTCTTGAAAAGAGTTCTTATTAATCATCTCTCAGGTTACACCCATCCATTTCTCTAATTGCCAACACAGCAGACCTGTGATGGCATAGAATCCAAAAGAAGTTGTGGCCATGATGATGACCTTATAAAAGGCCATGGATACGTAGAACAACAGAATCACTGCTCAGGAGGAGACCATTGTTGAATTGCACCACCCATCTAGGGCATCTACTGTCCATCCCATCCCGAGCCCCCAACCGAACTTTGACCCACCTCCGCCAATAGAAGATTTGAAATCCAGATCCTCAAGAAGGGTTGGCTCAAGCTCAAGTTTTCAAACCCCTAGTGCAGACTAATAAGGGACTCTTTTCCCTTGATATTAATGATCTCAACCCAGCCTTATTAAAAATTGCTAAACTTGAGAAGCAGTTCAAAAAGGCACGAGAGATCAACTCCATTCCAGACATTGAGGATGGGTACAGAGAGGCTACCGTAAGGCTCCCAGACAGATTCCAAATGCCACGCATTGATCATTTCGATTGGTCCTGAAATCCTATGGTACATATCTGGCTTTTTTGGGACGTCCTGAAACTGATGGGTCTGACTAGGCCTTAGAAACTCTCTCTGTATGGAAGAACCTTGTCGAGTATAGTAGCCACTTGGTATGCCAAGTTGAAGGATAAAGTAGAGTAGAACTAGGAAGACTTAGCTGAGGCGTTTGTCAATTAGTATTCTTAAAACACACAAATTGAAATGACGACCCGAGAGCTTGAAGCAACCCACCAAAATCCTAAAGAACCTTTTGTGGAATTTGTTGCAAGGTGGAGAGCAAAGGCAGCACAAATGATAGATCGACCTTCTTAGAGGGACCAAGTTCAGATAGTGGTGCAGAACCTCGAGCTTGATATGTTACAAAAGTTAATTGTCACTCCACTATTCATGTCACGACCTAAACCCGCCCCTAAAAGTTTGAGTCCATGACTAGCTAGTAACATCTTGATTACCGAAGGCCTCTTATAGATTACCGAAGATTTATATTAATGGGGCCTGAGCAGAAGCAAATAAAATAACAGAATGTCCATTGAGCAGTGCTTCAGGATTTAAAACATCAAGTTACAGTCCATACATACAAGCATGAGTCATGTAGGTATATACAAAGAGTTAGCAACCCAAAATTACATTTGACAATGTATCCAATAAAAGTCACCAAAAGACTTAACAAAATGTAACATCAAAGGAACTTTTCAAAAAGACAAAAGGCTCCAATTTTGAAGGCTTAACAAAACAAGTCCATCAAAAGTTTCTTGAAGCTGACCTAAGACTGGCTTCCGAGCTGATCACCTACATAGATATATATACATACGGAGTGAGCAAGGCTCAATGAGTAATAATAATGTAAGGAGGTTCATGTGAACGAGCATGTGTCTTGAAGAATATATATATATATATATAACACATGAGTAGCTATATTACCTTCAACCATTATCGTCCTTTCTAACACATCAACATATGTAGGCAACTTTAACACATTAATCCGATCTAGAATAGCGTTTCGGAGTCCTCCCTCGAACTTTCTCGCTTTCTTGTAATCCGTATCCACCATGTGTGGTGCGAAACAAGCTAACTCTGCAAATTGCGCTTCATATTCTACTACGGTCTTGTTTTCTTGCCTCAAACTTTCAAATTCTGTCACTTTCTTATCTCGCATACACTGTGAAAAATACTTATTATAGAAAAACTCCAAAAACTAAGCCCAGTTCAATCCTTGATGTTCATTTCTAGTGAGCATCCACCATCTCCTTCTTCATCTTCGAGAGTAAAGGCGGTAGGTTACACCTTTTGTGCTTCGGTGCATGGGAAGACCTCAAACAATTTCTCTATACCCTGTACCCATGCCACTGCCTTCATCGAATCAATACCCCCCTTGAACAATGTCGGTTTCATCTTCTTAAACTCTTTTGTAAGTGCAATTGTCCGATCTTCAGCTTGGTGGTCTTGCACCTCTGGTGGTGGTGCAGGGATTGGTGGCGGTGGTGGTTGATGTTATTGTTACTGATGCCTCATAGTTTCTGTCGTATCCATTATTAGCCTTTCCAACCTATCCAGCAGCGCGGAGGAAGACTCCTCAGAGTCAGCCATCCTTGTCCTCACCATGATCTACATATCAATGGATTATAATACACACAAAAACGATACACAAGAACACATTGACGATATCCATTTCATAGTCCATAGCATTGTTCATAGCATATACAGATCATGTTACTATATTTCATATTGTATGCATATCATAAGGAAGCAACATGAATGTAACCTATGTCTCTTCTAGACTCCTTAAAGCTCAAATGGACCGGTGTGTGAGGGAGTAACTCATGCTCTAATACCAACTGTCACGACTGAAACCCGCTCCTAAAAGTTTGAGTTCATGACCGGCCAATAACCTCTTGATTACCAAAGGCTTCTTACAGATTACCGGAGACTTATATTAATGGGGCCTAAGCGGAAGCAAATAAAATAACAGAATGTCCATTGAGCAGTGCTTCAGGATTTAAAACATCAAGTTACAGTCCATACATACAAGCATGAGTCATGTAGGTATATACAAAGAGTTAGCAACCCAAAATTACATATTGACAATGTATCCAATAAAAGTCACCAAAAGACTTAACAAAATGTAACATCAAAGGAACTTTTCAAAAAGACAAAAGGCTCCAATTTTGAAGGCTTAACAAAACAGGTCCATCAAAAGTTTCCTGAAGCTGATCTAGGGTTGGCCTCCGAGCTGATCACCTACATAAATATACATAAATACAGAGTGAGCAAGGCTCAGTGAGTAATAATAATGTAAGGAGCTTCATAAGGCATATGTTTTGAAGAATAAATATATAACATATACATGTCTTATCCACAATCATATTCTAGAATAGCCTCGGGTCCATAGAAGATGGAACGGCCTTGGGCCCAACATAATACGGAACGAACTTAGGCCCAACGTTATACAGAACAGCCTTAGGTCCAACATAACACGGAACGACCTTAGGCCCAACATATCAACAGCTATTTTGAACATTATAGGGTAGATGGAACATCGGTATGTCTCCATCTCCCTTAGCCTTAGGGCCATTAGTCATAAACAATCCATATCAGACATAACGGCCTCAGACCCATCATACATAACAGAAGTAGAACAACCTCGGGTCCATTTCATATGCCATTATTGTCAAATGCACCATCATGCAAAGCAAAACACAATTTATATAACATATGCCATTCACGGTCAAAAATACATAAATTATAACGTATCGTTACACTACTATTACTCACAGTGATTTGGCCGTACAATGGTCCCTTCCGGCGAGTGACCTACATATGGCATACACACACAACTTGATATGCAATTAATCTTTTCTTAGCTTCTTCTCTTTAATCATTCTTCCATTTCTTTCAATTTTTATTTATCTTTAAGCATTTCGGAGGGCTTAACCATACACATTAACAGATTCAGAGGGTCGAAAAGATGAATAGAAAGCAACAATTTTCACCTATGTTTCCTGCATGTGCGGAAGACCTCCACCGCACGTACGGAAAGGTGCGCCGCACATGTGGCCCATATGTGCTTTTATTTCAAATTGTTAAACTTACTTCCCCTATTATTCGCACGTGCGGATGTGAGCCTCGCACGTGCGGTTATGGGCTCTGTTGTGCAGTCCGAAAATCCAACAATTTCATGCTTTCCAAAGGCATTTCTAAGGCTCAATTCAAGCACTTCCATTTCAAAAACATGACATATGAACATAGTAAACATGAAACTCAACCTCAAATAGATCATGACTTACTTTAATTTGACATATAACTTTCTAACTTCCAAAATTTCTCCTTTTTCTTCATCTTTTCATGGTATAAAAAAACATATACAAACATATATACATACATGAGTTCAAAGCATGCAAAAACTAAAGATAAAAAGGCAATGGCTCACAATCTAACGCAAGACAAACTAAAAAATAAAGGAATCAACTCTTAACTCAAACAAATGTAAGGAATCTATGTTAATTTCATTATTTATTTATTTATTTTTTGTTCCAGCAAGATCACCACTCCAAAACCCTAACTTTTATGAGTGTTGAAGCTTCAGTTTAAGGCTTAATTCTAACAAATTGAAGAAAGATTTAAGGTATTTGAGTTGATTACCACTCACCTTGAGCCAATCTTTGATTTGCTCTTTCAATTTCCTCCAATCTCCAAGCTTAGGTTGAAGTTCTTTTTTGCTCTCTCTTTCTTCTCTTCTTTCCTTCTCTATAAGTTCCTCTAGGAGATATTTTTATGTTTTGAGTCTAAGTGTTAACTCTAAGGCTCATGTATATATCTATACTAACCAAGGTCAAGTTTATTTGAGCCTAAGTTGGGCTTAATTAAGAATTTAGCGAAATAAATCCAATTAATTCATTACGAATCAAATTTTTACAAAACTTCATATTATGTCCTAAAAATCATGCTAATCATAACTGTAAAGTCGATTTTGGTTTATCGCGCCTCTAAGGTTTTCAATTTTCAGTCCAAAGGTCACAATTTTAACAGATTTTCTTATAACCGACATATACAAGTTTGTAAACATGTAACACACACATTTAAACATGGAATTTCACATCAAACACATAATCACACATATAATGAGGGAATTAAAGCATATTAAAGGGTCAGGTTATTATAGATCGGCACCTAATTGCACGAGTGACTGGATTTTCACCAAGGATACACAGACCAACATAATAAAAACTACGACCACACCCCCTAACTAGATGCACCATGGTATTCACCCCTTTTTATCAAAAACCAATACATTTATAATGTTCAATTTGTAATGATGCTCAATGCACAATGGATGAGAAATTAGTTTCAATTCAACTTAATCATCATGCAATGTCTACAATAATCAAGACTATTATCCACCAATAGCCAAAAACAGATATCTCTATACATTAGATAATTTCCAATTAAAATATACAATTTCATCATTTGCAATGGGAGTGATATTACATATTCAATTCCATCATCTTCATTAACATAACAATTATTCCAATTTCACAATATCCAACATCATTTTCCATTTTCCTTTCACAATTTCAAATATCCAAAATTAGGGAAAAACTCCCTTTATTTATAAAATCAATTTTATGAAAAAATTTCCGTCATTTCAACACAACTAATCCATAACCATATTTCCATATCCATTTTCAAAAGTCAATTTGGAAAACCCCTATTTTGATTTCAAACCAAACCCTAGGTTTTACCAAAAATTTCCAAATAAACAACACTTTTCAAAGAGCAAATAACTAAGCTAAAAATCATATAAAAAGTCAACTAAATCCCTACCTCAAAGTAGAAGACACGAAGAAAAGATGGGTAGAACTTGATGGTGTCAAAACACTAGATGCTTCGATTCAAATGAAGCTTTCGACGTGCTCTACATGTTTCTCCAAAGGATGAGGGTGAGGAAACTCACAGATTGAGAGTATCTAGGGCTAGAAATGAGAACTAGAGAGAGTATGGATCTAGAATTTTGGAATGTTTAGAGAGATAAAGAGATGAAAAAGTGATCCAAAAAGCCTTCATCTCGGACGTTATTATGAGTTATACTGGGCTATTATAGTGGACAGTTAACTAGTATAGAGATTGCACTTTACACTGAGGGTACTAACGATGTGTCTATTAGCATTCACAAGTACATCAGACTTTACTTGTGTATTAACTGAATTGTTGTTTTGGCTTAATAGATTCCATCATGCTTGTCCACTGTGCCTTCAATGATTCATTATGTCTTAATATCATACGGTAGTGGCACATAAGTTGATTGTTAGGTGGACTAGTGTGGTTAATTGTTGTTGAGCAGATATGAATATGTTGATGTTTGTGGGTATTATTTCTGAAAGCCCTCACAAGACTGTACTTATCCACTTGGGTAACCTTGTGGTTTACAGGCTTGTTGTATACGCTGTAGGAGCCGAGTAATGGGGGTTGTAAATAGGCCGAGTATATGAATTTTGGGAACTGGGATGTATGTATAGTATTCGGCTTCATCCCACATCCAAAGCATATCCTATTCAGTCAAATAGCCGAATAAGTCAAGGGCCGAGTAAAAAGCAATCTGTTACAAAAGAAGCTGAATGGCGAATAGAAAGTGGGCCTAATCCTGAGGCCCAAGAGAGAAAGGGTATAAATAGAAGAATATCAGCCAGTAAAAGGTACGTGAGAACTATTAAGCTTAACTTAGAATATAAGTAATCTTGAGGGTAGA
>NW_021028633.1:455106-466738 GCF_004153795.1 Camellia sinensis
AAACGTTGGAGCTTAAAAAAGTGACTTTTTCACCAAATTTTAAATTTGATGCCAGGTTTGGTTCACCGTTGGAGATGGTCTTAAGAACACAAAACTCCCGGCATATGGTGCGGCTGGAGGTGAAGCTGACATTCCGTAGGCGAGATCCGCCACAGACCTCTGGAGATCACCTATCATCCCCATTAGTTCAAATGTAGTAGGCTCGCGAGCCTGGTATAGCTGGGGGGCCCAGACCGGGTGTGCAACGGGCGACCTGGGTGGATGCGGCATGTCAATGTTGGTCTCACTTTGCAGAGTGATCCCTTGCTCTAATGCAGCTATCATAACCACGATCTCTTCTGAATTCTGCGTCATCACAAGTCCTGCCTCGGCAAGGGGGAGCACTAGCTATTCTGTACCAGCTGTCCAAACTGAAAGAGATAACAAACAACATTTCATCCCAAACAGATCAAACACGAGTGTAGCTGAACAACTGTACTCTACTGCTGATCACTGTTCCCAGAAATCACTGTCCCAAAACTGAACCTGATACCCGCAGATAACTGATTCTCACAAACTGATACTGATACTGATACTGGTGTCCTCAGGTCTGATACTCAAACTTGCAAACTGATATGTACTTTCCCTGTAGAGATACACTCTAAAAGCACATAGCAAGTAAAGAGGGCCAAAACACCCCTATGTTGGGGTAGGGTTTCCCTGTCCTATTTGGTCAGGAGCTAGGGTTTCACTACGCACGCAGTGGTTTCTCAAACAACCTAACATCGGGTAAGCAGTCTGTCCTAACTTGGAATGGTCACTATGGATCCGAATATGCACTAGGTCGAATGGTCGAAAAGGGTGCCTCGGTAAAACCGGGGTTTGTGTTCTCATACTGTCAGAGCCCATAACCGGTCAGCCTTATGGTCATGCCTTGACAAGACAAGCCTCCGGCAAACCGTTCAGGAATGGCAGATGGCAAACACTGTATTCCTAGGTGCACCAATGCACATGCAATGCAAAGAGACACATAAATGAGATCAAAACAGGATATCACGCGTTCGAGTCAAGCTCTCTAAGTCCCTAGCGGAGTCGCCAGAAACTGTAGACGTCCCCCGAACGCCCCGGGAGGGATGAGCTCCCGTTCTGTTCATTAATGGGGTCACTACGGTTCGGACTCGATTTGTGTCACGGT
Organism: Camellia sinensis; assembly: GCF_004153795.1. Taxonomy (NCBI): domain Eukaryota; kingdom Viridiplantae; phylum Streptophyta; class Magnoliopsida; order Ericales; family Theaceae; genus Camellia; species Camellia sinensis. The sequence goes on from NW_021028633.1 coordinate 456,281, forward strand.
TCTTAATCTTGAACTAAAGAGTCCAAATCTGGCAAATCGTTTTGAGAAACAGATTTTGAAAAGAAGTGCCAAATATGGACTGCTTTGCCAGATACAGAGTCGCCACCTAAATATTTTTCATGGGGGAATTTAGGAAACCCTGACTCGGTGCCGAAGGCCATATGTCCGTCATCACCAGAGTTGTCTCCACTCGGGAGCTAGGGTACGATTGGGGAAGGTCAGCTATGAGCACCCCCTCTCGCCCGATCCGAAGATCGGCCTCTACTAACCGTGATATCCGTTTTTTGAATACATTATGTGTTCTTAAACCATTTATTAGCCTAGAATTACTATGTTATGCGCACAGCAAACAAGTATAGACTAGACTGCCTAATTTGGAAACAAGCATTGCATATCCGTTTGTTTTGAAAAGCGCTTTGGAATTTGCTACTCGCAAGTAGGCTAAAACACGGATTTCAACGAGTTTTTCCAACTCAAACAATCCAACCTTCACCCACAGGCATTCAAACAGTTTATAACACATAAGCATCTAGCCGCATGGCAAACATACTGTCATGGAAACACTCACACACATGCGGTATGCTAAAGCATAGATACTTACATCGTACTCCGTGCCAAAACAACAAACTAGTTAGCAAACATGCATGTCCTAGTTCATGTCAAGTTGACTAATGCAACACATGCGAGATGCAATTAGAGTAGGCTCGGCTAACCTAAACATGGCATGTGAAATGCAACCAATTGATGCACGTATTCAATTTGGAATTTGAAATACAAATGCAGTTAGCATGATGTACCGAGCCCGGTGCATGCAAGACAAATGTGTGAATGCACGCATGCATTGCATAAGGTATGCTAATTTTAAATATGCCCTAGTCTACCATCTTAAGCAGGTAAATAAAAGGGAAGAAAGAAGTGGGGATTGGAAGACATACACACCGCTCACACACACTTATTACAGATTTGCCCTCGCCCGGAGGGACCAAATAAATAATACAAATTAATTAACTACGCAAGCTAATTAAATATTACGAATTTCCTAATCAGCTAACAAACTAATTAAGCTAGGAAAAGCAGTAAACCGCCTCGAGAGGAGAGCCAGATGCAGCGCCTACTCGGGTCCCACTCGGAAGTGCACCGTCATGCATAGTCTGCCTCTGCTTTCCCTGCTCTGCCTCTCTGAAGACTGCCAAAACCTCAGGGATGCTTCTCTGGATACTGGGAATCACCACCGGCTGAGTAGAATTACCACCGGCAGTGAATGGTGGTCACCGGCACAAAATGGATCCATCGGCTGGTGATTTACTGTCGGTCGGCAATGTATACTGCTGGTCGGCAAAGAATGTCTGCAGAACCTGCAACTCACAGCACAGAGGACAGAACTTGCATGGCAATACAATTCAAGCAATGTATGCACCAATCATGTCCCCTATCATGTTTGTGACTCAAAAGGGCATGTGTCTCGATTCTCGGACCGCCAATCACGCATTTCCATGCATGACGGCCCAAAGAATCAAGTGTGCAACTTTCATGTCAAATGGAATGCAAACCAAACAAACAAACCAAGGCCCAATTCCTATCACCAAGACAAGGAATAAGGCATGCATGCAAGATGCAATGCAACCTAGACATGCAAGCTAAGGATGCAACATGGCATGGCAAAAACACTTATACAAGCATACAAGAAAATATGAGGCAATGCAAACCGATGAAAAGGTGGACTTATACATGATTTAGGCAACTCTAAATAGACCTAAAACAGTGGCCATAGTGCTATAATAAGGGACCAAATACGCATGCACACATACACATGATTAAAGGCCAACTTAGGCACAAATTGGACAACTCTCAAGCACACTTGAAAATGGATATCATGGACAATTAGCATGCAACATAAGCTCTGAAAATCATGTTAAAACATGGTGCCAAACCAAGCAACAAATCAAGCCAAGCATGCACCAAATGGCCTAAGCGTTCAAAGCAAATCAATGAGATGGGGCTTGAACCATGACCAAGCCAACCAAGCCTCACAAGGCTAAGGGGACTTAAAATAGGTTCAAGGCAGACCTAGACCATGCAAAGGGGACCCCCTAGTTGGCATCTAAGTGGCTCAAATTCAAAGGCATGTACAATGGCCAAAACATGGAACATGCTACACAAGCTTTCAAAGCATTAAGGAGACATCCAAGGCAAACATATAGGCATGCAAAGGGGACTGAAATGACATGGTGGATAGTTCCGAACCGCTAAATCAATGCAAGAATGTCATGCTATACATTCATACACTTAAGGCCAACAAGCCGGAATGCAAAGGAGCTATGCTAAGCATGCCAAATCCGACCCAAACAACCTAGGACAGACCTTAAACATGCCAAAATGAGCACAAAACCTTCACAAGGCTAAGCCTAAAACATGCTAGAACAAAGGCTAACAACCTAAGGCATATTAAGGCAATAAAGTGGCATTACAAAGTAGGTATGCTAAGCATGCATGGTGTATCAAAAACAACACACAACAAGGTTACATCATGGCATAATAAGCATGGAAAACAACCAAGACATGATCAATACACACTCTAACATGATGCTCTCTCAAGAGGCCAAAAAGGATCCCTTTCAAGGACAACAAGGAGAGGGGGTGGCCCTCCCCTTTTGGAGACTTCAAGGCACCATCTCCGCCACTGAAATCCCTCAAGAGTTCAGTGGTGAAGAGGCCCAAACACCAAAGTCTCGAAACTCACTCAAAAAAGCACAAAATGGGGTCTTTCAAGGCCTAAGAGGGGTCAAACTCCTCCAAACCACAAAACACTCTTAATAAACAATCAAGAGGGCTAAAAAACAAAACTTTTTTGTATTATACACCAAGCTCAAAAAAGATTTTAAGACAGGTAGAAAAGCAATGCAAAAATAGGGAATAAAGGGGCTAGTTTCTTACCCTTGAAGACCACCTTCACAAATGATGCTCCAACAGCCCTTCTTGGTTGAAAACAGCTCCAAAAATTCAAAACCAACCTCTTAGAACCTCAGTAGCTAAGTGAAGGTGAAACACTATGTGTTTGTGTGCAATAGTAAGACACAAATGCACTTAAACACACACAAGAGGGAGATATAGAGATAGAAAGTGTATGGATTCTAACCCTAGAACTCAAAACCCTAAAAATGGCTGTCTAAAAATATCTAAAGTGTCTCAAGTGTCTAACCCTAAAGCCAAGAGAGAAGACTCTCTCTTATAGAGCCTTTTTGTCTTGTAAAGCTTACAAGACAAGCTTCTAAACAGAGAGATCCCTCCATACACGTGCATGAAGGGGAGCCAAATGCAAGACAGCTGTGACAAAATATCTGCAAAAGCAGATGCACAGTAGTCGGCCGGCCAAAGATGCCATTTTGGCAAAAATGAGTGCCGACCGGCAACAAATAGTGCTGACCGGCAACAAAAAGTGCCGATGGCAGCAAAAAACCAGCCGGTGGCCTCTAGCCACTGCCGGTGGTGTGTGGGGATGCCTCACAAGGCATTCCCTGCCCCCTCCAAGGCAAAACACAAGTGTTTGGTGCAAAATCAGACACAAAACGGTCAAGTTCGGAGATCCTGAGGCAGGGCGCGTAGCCGAGACCTCCGGGAACTCCAAACGAACACAAACATGGATGATCACCGAGTGTTCAAACGGTGACGTCCAAGTCTTGAGGATGGTCAAAAATGGGGTGTCTACCGTTAGGTTTGCATTTCTCCCCTCCTTTCGCGTGAAACGCGTTAGGATGCTATTTTCACTTGGTTAAAACCTTTCCTCTCTCCGTATGAAATACGGTGAGATACATTTGTTAGTTACACCACCCCCCTCCTTTCACGTGAAACGTATTAGGATGTTGTTTTCATTTGGTTAAAACCTTCCCTCTCTCTGTATGAGATAGGCATGTTGGTTACACCACCCTTCCCTCCTTTCATGTGAAACACGTTAGGATGCTGCTTTCACCCGGTTAAAATCTTCTATCTCTCCGTATGAAATACGGTGAGATACGGCTGTTCGTTACACCACCCTCCCCTCTTTTCGTGTCAAACGTGTTAGAATGCTATTTTCACCCGGTCAAAACCTTCCCTCTCTTCGTATTGTGAGATACGCATGTTGGTCACACCATCCTTTCATCCTTTCGCGTGAAACGCATTAAAATGTTGTTTCACTCGGTTAAAACTTTCCCTCTCTCCGTATGAAATATGGTTAGATATGCCTGTTGGTTACACCACCTTTGTCCCCCCCCCCTTTTGCGTGAAATGCGTTAGGTTGCCCTTTTACCCGGTTAAAACCTTCCCCCTTTCTGCATGAAATGATGTTAGATACGTCTATTGGTTACACTGTCTTTCTTCCTTTCATGTGAAACGTATTTGGAATTGTTGTTTACTTTCTCCTTTTTGTGTGAAACACGGTTGGACTTATTTTGATTTAAGCTTGAAGCTTGTTGTAGACACCCCATATTTGACCGTCCTCGAGACTTGGACGTCATTGTTTGAACACTTGATGATTTTGTATGCTCGTGTTTGTTTTGAGTGCCTGAAGTTCTTGGCGGAGTGCCTTGCCTTCGAGACTCTCAAATTGTCTGTTTTGTGCTTGGTTGAGGACTAAGAGCTTGTTATTTCAAATCTAGAGGAGAGGATGGCTTGTCGGCCATCCCCATAGTCCATCGGCCATGTCTTGTGCTTGCCGGCCATCAGTGGTGGCCGGTCGCCCACATTTATGGCCGGTCCGCCACTGGTGATGGCCAACAGCCATTATTCTCCTTTTTTAGATATTTGTTTGCCAACTGCGTCAGTTGTTGTTCACTGAAGTGCATCTCCATACACGTGTATGGAGGGATGAATACAAGCTCTAAGCTTGTTTTTCTACATATCGGGGGGTCTCTCCCCCATTTTGGAACAAAATTTTCTCTCTCTCTCTCTCTCTCTCTCTCTCTTCTTATTTTGTGCTTAAAAGTGAGAATTCTCTACACTTTTGCACTAAGATCCTTAACCAAACATCTTAATCTTGGAGCTGAGGTTCTTTGAGGCTTAGTTTGTGCTCCTAAGTGTGGTTTAAGCTCAAAATTGTGATTGATTTTGTGCTGCGCTTCAAAAGGTAAAGGGCTTGCCTTGTAAGCTTTGTTTTAGTTTCTTGCTTTGCCATCTTTTTGCACTATTTTGAGCCTAGTTTTCAACTACAAAAAACTCTGATTTTTGGGCTTAACATGTTGGTTTGAAGTCATTTTGTGCTAAGGGGTTGTCTACCCTTCTTGTTGTTTGTTTCTGTGAGCTTTTGTACCATCTTTTAGCATATTAAAGTCAAACTTTTTGGGCCTTTAAACCACTGAAATTCAGAGTTATTTCAGTGGTAAAAAGCATGTTTTGATGTTCAAAAATGGAGGGGTTAGCCTCTCCTCATTGTGTCTTTCTTGCATCCCTAGTTAGCATTACATGGTAGCTTGATTTTGTTGCTTGTGTTAGCTTAGTTCAAGCATGTTTTAGCTCTGTTTTGGATTGGTTGGAGCATTTGTTGCTTGCTTTTTGTACTTATAGTGCAATTGTGCTTACTAGCCTAGCATGCCTAATGGTTTAGCCTATTTCTGTAGCTTGTGTTAGCTTAACTCCAGCATGTTTTTGCTACTGTTGTGACATGCTTCAACTTTGTTTTGGGCTGGTTAAGTCCATCGAGGCTTGTATTGCATGGCTATAGTGTAATGGTCTTCACTAGCTCAGTGTGTTAGTTTGGCCCTTTGAGGCTTGTATTGTGTGGTTGCAATGCAATCTCCTTCACTAGCTTAATGTTTTAGGCTTTGTAACAAGAATTGCATGAGTTGCTTGCATGTTCTAGTGTTATTTTGCACTCCATATCAGCACTAAAATCTCTACAATCTGCCTCTATTCTTCACTCCTTCGTTTGTTTTGAAAGTGACTTCGAACCCCTTGTTGGCTTGAGTCTGGAATTGAGACCTTTATGCCTAATGGTTTAATTCCTTCGGGAGTTCATTACCAACAGCATGAGGCCTCTTTCATGCTCAAGATAGTTTAAGCCCTCTTTCATTAGAGGCTCACCTTTTGGACTAACCAATTAAAGAATGGATTGGTAATCTAAAACTGGTAAACAAAAATGACAAAGTAAAAGAGTCAAGATAAGCATCTTGTGTTACATTGCATGTGTACAATCGGGCGCTATATTGAACACAAGGACGATTGGAGCATTTCATACTCAAAGTGATGAAATGAGCCAATCTCCTTGGTCTCCATTGCCTTTGATCACACATGATAAGGCGATGGTCTTGAGTCTTGTCTTGCATACATTGAAGTTGTACTTCTTGGTTCTTTGGCCATCACACATTGAAAATGCTTGGTTGGTGGTTTTGGAGCCAAGAATTACACTTATTTGACCTCATGTAATGATAAGGAGGGTAATAGTACAAATACTCTTTGAGAATACACTACTTTGCCCTTGTTTGCTCTCTGTTGCAGCAAAAAAGAGAAGTCCAAGGAAGTGGTGGTCGACTGGCCACAAGTGATGACCGACCCGCCACCAGAAGTGGCCGACAGCCACCAATTGTCGCCGACCGGCCATCAACGAAAAGTTGGTTCAGTATGTCCCTAAGGTGGAGCAGAGGTGTGCTGGAAGTTGGTGTAATTTTCAATGGTCAAAGCAAGTACAAACAGAGGTGTCTAATGGCAAAGCGGTGGATTTTCGGGAGGAAGTCAACCGAGCATGCATGCCTGCCTCGCCCTCGAGGCCATTTAATTGCTTTAATTAGTTAGTGTAACTAGTTAATCAATTCTGGTTTGTAATATTTAATTAGCTTAGAATAAGTTAGTTAATTTGTTTCAATTGTCGTAATAATTAGTAAACTAGAATATTTAATTAGTTTTGGTTTGTAATAATTAGCGTAGCTAGTTAATGCTTATTCATTCGGACCCTCCTTCGTGAGGGCATAATGTTGTAATAAGTGTGTGTGCGTGTGTGCATGTCTTCCAAACCCGCGTCTTTCTCCCTTTATTTAATCGCTTTCGATGGTTAGATAAGGGATCATGCTTCAATTAACATACCTTATGTTTGCATGATTGCATTCATTCATTTGTCTTGCATGCACCGAGGTTCGGTGCATCATTCAAACTGCATTGTCAATTCAATACTTATTTGAATACGTGTTTCAAAGCATGGTATCAAAGTGTTGCAAATGTCATATTAGTAGCCGAGCCTATTAATTGCATTCTTTGCATGTATTACATTAGGCATCTTGTATAGTTAGGATCATGCATTCTTTCTAACTAGCTTTTGTTTTGGCTCGGAGTACTCGGTGAGCTTTTACGCTTTAGCATGCTTGCATGAGTGTGATTGCCATATTGCCATGATTCACACGCCTGCCATATGGCTATGTGCCTATTTGCTAAACTACATGAATGCCTGTGGATGAAGGCTTTGTTACTTGAATTGAAACAGTTCAATGAATGCACGTTTTAAGCCCACTTTGTAAAGTGACAAATCATGTTTTAAGCCCATCGTGATTGATGGCAAATCCGTGTTTTAGCCCACTTGAGGGTGGCAAATTCAAACCATTTTCACAAACAGACATGAGTTGAATTCGTTCCACATCTCGCGACTTAGTCTATACTTGCTTGTGTGCGTCACATAGTAAAGTTAGCTAAATAATCGGAATAAGAACACAAAGCTTTTAAAATCTCATATCGTAATTAGTAGAGGCCGATCTTTGATCGGGCGAATGGAGGTGCTCATTTCAGGACCTTCCTCTCTTGTACCCAAGTTCTCGAGCCGAGGCAACTTTGGTGATAATGGACACGTGGCCTTTGGCACGAGTCAGGGTTTCCTAAATTTCCCAAAAATAAAATATTTAGGTGGCGACTCTGTAATCTGGCAAAGCAGTCCAATTTTGGCATTATTTGATCTAAAATTGATTTTCCAAAAAGATTTGCCGGATTAGACTCTTTGGTGTTTATCAGTTTCACATTGCACTTTGTGAGATTAGATTCAGAACTGTGATAGGAGTTTGAATTATAGGACCAATTCGAGCTCTCCGAAAGGGGGCGTAAAAAAGTCGAGCTATAGTTTCTGGCGACTCTGCTGGGGATTTTGAGAACTTGACTCGAACTCATGATATGCTGTTTTATTTACACTTATGTGTTTCTTTGCATTACATTTGCATCGATGCGCCTAAGTCATAGTGTTTGTTATCTGCTATTCCTGAGCGGTTTGTTGGAGGCTTGCTTGGAAAAGCTTACCCAAAGGCTAACCGGTTGCAGGCTCTACCACGATGGGAACACAACCCTTGGATCTGGGCTACCGCTGTACCGTTTGATCCACCTTTCACTTCTCGGTGTTAGGTACGAGTGGTATATTAGGTAGTCTTGCTGAGGTACCCTTTTTGACCAATCAACCTAGTTGCATATCGGAAGTCATAGAGACTGTTCCAAACTAGGACAGGTTGCTCACCTAAATGCAAGATTGTATGAAACCGATTGTTTGCGTAGTGAACCCCTAGCTCCTGATGAGATTAGGACAGGGTAACCCTACTCCATCATAGGGGTGTTTTGGCTCTCACTTGCTTGGTATGTGCTTTTAGAATATAACTCTGCAGGAATGTATGTATCAGTTGCAAGTCTGAGTATCAGTTTGAGGGTATCAGTTTTGAGGCAGAAAATTTGGAGCAGAAATCAGTGTCTGAGTGCAGTCATCCAACTTATGATTTCAACTGTGTGTTGTCCTTGTCTAAGCCGAGGTGCTGTGCGTTTTCTGATTTTTGTTTCTTTTGCTTTATTTTTCTTTTTGTAGAGGTGGTCTTTCGCAATTGCTTCAGACGAGGCAGTTACCCCTCGAGCACTCTAGACTCAAGTTAGGAGGATTTATCGATCCGAGGCTCTTATTGGAGGACAACTAGTGTTTGCTTCGCTACCTCCGGTTACCAGATGGAGGAGAGTTAGGCATAGCTCACTGGTTCAACAGTCGCCAATTCAGCAGTTACTGGCTACTTCACCTATGCTCAGTCGAACCTAGTCATCTGCTTCTACCTTAGAAAGACAAAACTTACCAGTTCTGATAGATCAGTACCCCGTAGACAACATGGAGGACATGCTCCACCAACTCCAACAAACCATCAAGGCAATGCAGCTAGACAGTAGGCTGAGTTGATCGCTAGGCTTTAACAGCAACAACAACCACAACAAGCAGCAGCTTTTACTTCACATCTACCCCCAGTCAGGGTTCCAATACCTGGGTTTACTACTAATGTCTAGGAGAATGTGGACATTCCAGCAGAGCCAGTCCTACCCCAGACTTCCAAAGCATCGATCTACCCAACAAAGGCACCCTTTGAGTTTGAGGTCGACCCTATTGCTCTGAAAGTGAGAAAGCTTGAGAAGCTTTTTAAATGAGCTCAATGTGTTAATTTAATTCTGGATATAGAGGACAGCTATACAGATTTGGCGGTGACATTGCCGGATAGATTTAAAATGCCACTTATAGACCACTTCGATGGCTCGGGTGATCACATGGTCCACTTGCGGCTATTCTCAGACATTTTGCGGCTGATGAGTCTAACTAGACTGCAGAAGTTATCCCTCTTTGACCGGACCTTGTCAGGTATCGCAGCCATTTGGTATTCTAAACTTGAGGATTCTGTGAAGAGGAGCAGGGAAGAGATGACTGAGGCCTTTATTGCTCAATACTCCTATAACACTCAAATCGAGGTCACAACTCGTGATCTTGAGGCAACTTGTCAAGAGCCAAAGGAGGGCTTCTCCGATTTCGTCACTCGGTGGAGGGCCAAGGCCTCCATGATGACCACCCAGCCAACTGAAAAGGACCAGATCAGAATGGTCGTCCGCAATCTGCAACTGCGATTGCTATAGAAGATGATAGTCTTACCTCTGCCAACATTTGCTGACCTCCATGAGATAGGGGTGCAAATAGAGGATGCGATGAAACAGGGTCTGATAGACCAGGAGAAAGAGCAGCCTAAAAGGGCTTTTACACGCAATTCAAATACGGCTACGAGTAGTAATGCAGCTGCAAGGACTTCTGATGTTAGTATGGTCTCCACCACACTGAAAACAGCCACCTCCTTTGCCGGTACATCCGAAACTATCTCACAACCTGCTAAGCACCGTACTTGCCTGGTAGCGGGGGTTGGTTATCGTAGTGGGAGGGGATTTATGTAGTGACATTGGATCTTTTGAGGAAGGTGCTATCACTTTGTTGTCAATGAGATCCTGAATTCTGATTGTAATCTTAAACATTTCAGGTCAGTATCATAAGACCATGCGTTGGTTGGTAATGATATAGGCGCCGTTATTTGGCTGGTTGTGTATAGGAGGGAGGGGAACCCTTACGCAATGGGCGCGACTCTGGGGCTTCAGATGCCCCTTTCTGATCAGGACCCTTCAAGGCGCAGATAGACACATGTAGAGTGTGGGGTGGAAAAGCCCTCTGGCCTCGAGGTT
>NW_021028642.1:9373-36696 GCF_004153795.1 Camellia sinensis
TTTGTGAAATTACACAAAGGCCCAAACTTTCACGAAACTACCCAACAACCCTCAACATATCAAAATGCTAAAATTCAAAGACAAAGCTCATAAGATGGAGTAGGTTATCCCTACCTCAAAAGATGACTCCCAACCAAGAAGGTGAAGAAAACAAAAATGCTCCAAACCACGAATTTCTCAGATCAAAAGATAGCCCTCGACGATCAACAACCTTTTTGTAAAGGCCAAAGGTGAGGAAAGTACCCTAGCTAGATCAATACTTAGAGAGAAGTTATGGTTTTAGAGAGAGGAGCTCTCAAATGGCTTTTTGGAAAAGTAAGAGAGAGAGAGAGAATGTAAAAAGTGATTTTAAAATGCCCAGCTGCCAACTGATATACGACATTCTCGCTCGAGCGGAGAACATGACGCTCGAGCGTCAAGAACAAAAACTAGGTACGCTCGAGCGCAAGAAGACCCGCTTGAGTGCCAAGACACAAGAATAAAGTACATCCGCTCGAGCGCGAAAACCAGTCCGCTCGAGCGTAGATTTCCCCCTCCCAGAACTTATACCCAGAAAGTGCTACCCGCTCGAGCGCCAACAAATCCGCTCGAGCGCTACCGCTCGAGCGTAAAGAAACCCGCTCGAGCGTAAAAATCACACCCGCAGAAGTTTTGTAGGGACACGAAATACTGGGGGTATGCAATCCTCGCTCGAGCGCAAGAAGACCCGCTCGAGCGGACCGCCTAAAAACTGGGCAACAAGGAATTGAAACCAAGGCCTAACCTACCTGTAACAACCCTGCCCAAAACATCCTAAAACTCAATCAAGCGGAATTAAAGGACGACAACAAGATAGATACAACTACCAACTTCACGGAACCGAGTCCGGAATACAACAGAACAGTAAAGGGACAACCGGGATCGCTATAACCCCATAGCCCAAACAAAACTCCATACCTTTTTGGACCAACTTCCTCTTCTGCTCAACTGGCATAAAATCTCCCAGGCCACTAGTAATTCTTTGGATGAAATTGACGCCATTCGAATTCATACTCAGTATGAAGCAGAGAACCTCCTTGAAGAATATGATGCCTTCAAGAACAAGAACTCAGTATACTAGGATAATATAGATATGGACGAGATGGATTAGAGTTTGAAGGAGACTGAGTTTGAAGTGAAGGCTGAACAACTTTTCCACCAAATAAGAGTGCATCAGCTGCAAAAAACCAGTTTTGACAAAACTGAGGATAGGATAAAGAAAGAACACAAGTTTATAAAATACTGCTGGACTAAATTCAATGAACTTGTTACTCTCTCTATCCCTTATCATTATGAAATTGAATTTGTAGCCAAGTAGGCCCTCCAATGTAAATATTTTATATATCAATACAACTGGGTTCTTCAAATTTCATTTGCATGATCTAGTCTTGTATTCCAATTGCATGATAAACTGTATGGTTAATGTGACCTTATTCCTTACTTTGTTCACAATCTATGAATAGTAGCTTCGAAGCAACCAATCTTGCTTTGAAACCTGGTTTTAAATGCTTCGAATCATGGAATTTCTCATAGGAGTGATAGTATTTGTCTTAGGTTTTCACATTCTAATTGTATAGTTAATATAATCTGTGTAAGCAACAATTTTGACTTAACCAATCTTGCTTTGAATCATAGTTTAGGTATTTCGAAGCACGAAGTTTCTCTTAAGAATGACAATATTTGTCTTCAAAAGGATTTGTTCTAGTTGGAAAGTTCACACTAGTTTATGGTTCCTGAATTTCCACATTAATTGACCAAGTATTAGCTTTGCAGTATTTACTTACTTTGAAGTCCAAAAAATAGGCAAGAACCATTGTAGCTCGACTTTTTGTGCCCCCTTTCGGAAGACGAATAAGCCTTATAGTTTAGACTCCCGTGGTTCTGAATCTGATTCCACAAGTGCAATGTGAAATAGATAAACACCAAAGAGTCCAAATCCAACAAATCTTTTGGAAAATTGATTTTGAATCAAAATGCCAAAAATGGATTGCTTTGCAAAATACAGAGTCGCCACCTAAATATTTTTTTTAGAAAATCTAGGAAACCAATGACTCGTGCCAAAGGCCACGTGTCCGTCATCACCAAGATTGTCTTGACTCGAGAACTTAGGTACGAGAGGGGAATGTCATGAATTGAGCACCCCTGCTTGCCTGATCAAAGATCGGCCTCTACTAATCATGATGTGATTCTTATTTATATTATATGCTCTTGTTCCGATTTATTAGACTAACTTACTATGTGATGCACACACAAGTATAGATTATTTTGCAAGAATTGGAATATTTGATTTCATGTTTGTTTTGAAAAGAGTTTTGTGAATGTGCCACTTGAAAAAGTGATCGCATATGTACATTACTCAAATTATTCCAATTCAAGCAATTAGCCTTTCTCCACGGGCATTCAGGCAATTTATCACTTAAGCAGTTAGCCTCATGGCGAGCATGCTCGACATGGCAACAATCACACGCATGAGATATGCTAAAGGAAAAAAAGCTCACCTAGTACTCCAAGCCAAAAGATGAAAAAGTTAGAAAAATGCATGATCCTAACTCATGCAATATGAATAATGCAACACATGCAATATACAACTAATAGGCTCGGCTACTTAACATGGCATGTGAATCAATTTGATAGCATGCAGTCTAAGCATGAATTCAAAGAATGTTTAACTACAATGCAAGTTAGAATGATGCACCAAACCTCAATGCATGCAAGACAATAGATGCAAGGCATGAGATATGCTAAATGAAACATGATGCCATAATCTAACCATCATAAGCAGGTAAATAAAAAAGAGAAAGACGTGGGGTTGGAAGACATACACGTTAGTATAATTTTGCGCCCTCACGCAAGAGGATTCGAATAAATTAACCTGCTAACTAATTAACTAGCTATTACAAAACAAATTAACTAACTACAACAATAGATAAACTAACTATGCTAGCTAATTATTACAAAACCAAAGAATTAATCAATTATTCTATGAAACTAACTAATTAATTACAAATTTAACTAATTAATTACAACATGAATACAACATGAAATAAAGTAACTAAATTAACTAATTAGCCCCGAGAAGCGATGGATGCTCATGCATGTTCGGATTTCCACTTGAAAAACACATTGTTCTGCTGCCAGAATGCTTCTGTTGCACAGTAGAACATCTTTCACCTCAGCCGCTGCTCTGTTCTGTTCCAAAAAGGGTTACTGCTCAATTTGACAAAAGTGGCCGGCAGGCCAGAAGTGGTGGCCTACCGTCCACAAATGGTAGCCTGCCATCCAAAAACAATGGCTTGTCGGCCACTAATGCTTGGTTCTTCCTGCTGCAACAAAAGGCATACAGAGCACAAATAGGATATTCTCAAGGGTTGTTTGCATAACTTACCCCTCCTTATCATCAAACAGCTCAAAGGAGTGGCAAGTTTGATTCACAAACCATAAATCGATGTAATCTCATTGCATGATAGCCTATGAACCAAGGTGTACAAGTGCAATAAATGCAACAAGAAAGACTCTCAAACCTCCAACCTATCATGGATTGATCAAGGGAAGTGGTTGACCTTGGAAACTTGAACCATTTCATTACTAGTAAGCATGAAATGCCTTAAGTTTTCATGTGTTTAATTAACGTCCGATTGAACACCAAATTGCTTATTATCTTGCATCATTTTTAGTCCAAATTTTATTAATTCATTTTAATTACCAACCATTCCTTAGCCAATTGAGTCCAAAATTGAGCTTTAAGTCCTTTAAAGGAAAGGAGCACCAAACCAAGTGTTTGTTTTAGGCATGAGAGAAGTGTCATGCCGTTGGTAATGGACCCCTAAAGGGATTAAACCATTAAGCACAAGACCTCAATCTCAAGCTTAAACAAACAAGTAGCTTGAAACAACTTTCAAAGCAAAGAAAAGACCAATAAAAGAGGGAGGTTGCTGAGGTGATTAAATTTGATCACAAGTATGGAAAGCAAGAAATAAATGCTATCAACTCAAATAGATTGGTGGCTAAGGCCTAAACCACCAAGTCTATGAAGAAAATTACACTACAAGCATGCAATACAAGGCTCAAATACAATTAACAACCAAAAATAGTTCTAAAATGTCCTAAAACATGATGGAATTAAGACAAAAAAAAAAGCTAGAACAATAAGCTAATACATGGAGCATGTTAAGCTAGTGAGCAAACACAAGGAGATGAGGCTACCCCCTCCATTTTTAGGATTTCAAAACAACATTTTTAGCCTTTGAAAAAATATGAAATTCAGTGGTAAAAAGCTCAAAAAAAGTTGAGAAAAGAATGGGATACACAAGGGAAAAATCTTAGAGAGCAAGGTTCAAAGAAGGGTGATTAACCCCTCCACCTTTGGTAGCTTTAAACCACAAGTTTCAGTCCATAAAAACAGTCCATAAACAGTTCAAAAATAGCAAGAAAAGATAAGAGAGTAGTGTAGAGATGCTCAAAATTATACCTCAAGAAGCCATGTTACTCTTTTGTTCACAAACCACAAAGCTTACACTCTCAAGAGCTGAAATTTGGACCCAATAATCTCAGCAAGGAGAGCTCCAATATTGGTTTAGGAAGTGTTTGGGTAAGGTGTGTGTGTTGCAAGATAGAGATAGAGAGAGAATTTCAACTTTTCGCCTTTTTGGAAATTTGTTTTAACCTAAAAACATGAGGATAGGTCAAGTATATATAGAAAAACAGCCTCTCAGGTCGAAAATATCTATATAGGGATAGCTGGAGATTTTAGGGGACAACTGGCACAAAATATCTAGGGTTTTCACAAGTGGCCAGCAGGCCAGAAGTGGTGGCCTGTCATCCACAAATAGTGGCCTGCCGGCCACAGAAATCTACTTCCAGGCCCGACTTCAAATGGGCATATCTCCTTCATCCGAACTTAGTTTTAGGTGATTCTTGAGTCTAAATTGAAGCTCCAGAAGTCTAATTTCTAATGGAATGGCCTCACACATAAATTCTAAGTGTGCAAAGAGATATGTCTATTTTAGTGAAGGTTGTTCATTTCTATCTTAACCGGATGAATGCCTAACTTCAAACGGCCATATCTCCCTTATCCGGACTCAACTTTAGGAGATTCTTGAGTCTAAATTGAAGCCTCGGAAGTCCAATTTCCAATGGTGGTAACCCCGCAATTAAAGTATAAGTGTACAAAGAGATAGGCCTAATTAGTGAAGGCTGCTCATTTCTCTCTTAACGGTTTCATGCCCAACCATTTCCCCAACCAATTTTCTTCCCTTCCCTCCTATTTTCTTCAACTCCAAACCTCTAAATCAGATGTTTTTAAAGATTTTTCAAAGAGTTTACCTTTCTTCCCTTTATTTCCACTTTGTCCTTACTCGGTTTACCAAAAAGTGTAATTTTAAACGAAATGTGAGCCTCGGAACATCATAAAAATATTTAAAAGAAATATTTTAGAAAAAGAGGGTTATAAGGTCTAAAATAGTTTTGGTCAAAAATGGGGTATAAGGTTGGGATTTAGAAGCTCTTCTTGCTGAAGAAATCAAATGTTTGTATAGCGTAACTTTCATCATCGAGTGATCAACCTGAGGCACCCAAGTCTTAAGGGTGGTCAAAAATGGGGTGTCTACAGTTGCCCCTATTTGACAGAGCTCGAAGTCATGAAGTGACGTGAGTGAAGATCAAAGCCCGAAGACAACCCATTTTGACAATGCCGTAAGACTTGGGCAAACAATCAAAATGCAGATGCAGTTGGTTGAACCTGAGGGTTACCTACATATCCCTTTGCAAGGAATCAAACCAGCGTAATTCAGGGGTAGAATGCAAAATGATACATAATGCAATGCAATAGTACAATCAAACCACAAGCAGTGCTTACAACACAAATAACATAAAGGGATGAAGATGCAAAATCAAACTATGTTTTATATAGAAAAGAAATTGGCACAACCAAACGATGCCTAACACAGGCTAAGTGCCTACATCCTCAATACTGGCCTCAACGTAGCATGGATGCTTACACATAACAGAACCATGTTTCAACGTGAAAAGGGTATGAGCACATGCAAGACTATGTTTTTTGTAGAAAGAGAAAGAGTACTAGTAATTGGGTGGTATGATATAAGTGATGAATGATCTGCTAGGAAAAGATAATGATCCTAAATGCTGAATTCAACAAGACAAAGTACAATGCAATGGATGCAATGGATGAAGTGAATAAGGGGCGTAGGCCGAACCACATCTTACCTAGGAAAGGTATGGATACAAAACAGACCATGTCTAACATAGAAAAGGTGCCGACACCCTCAATACTGACCTCAGCGCAGCATGGGTACTTACACATGACAGAACCATGTTTCAACGAGGGAAAGATATGAGCACATGCCAAACTAAGCTTAACATGGAAAGGATGCAGGCGATAAAATGATATGATGTAATGGATGTAATGGATAGTGCAGTAGATGCATGTGGTAGATGCTATATGCAATGCGATAGAGATAATAGATAATAACTATGATGTAGCAGTTGGGAAGTGAAAGTACCTTATAGGGGCAATTGGTGATGACTCATCTCATGCTGTTGGGGATCTTCCTCTTCTTCTTCAACTACTTTTCTTCCTGGCTATGTTTGCAACTTTCTCTATTCTCCAATGCAGTGATAGTCTAGGTTAGTTCAGTACCCGGAATTGAGGTGCATACAAACTACCTCAACCTATGGGGTTGCCATACAGATTTCAAGCCGAGGATACACCCCTGGGTATTTAAACTAGACTTTAGTCTCAGAAATCTTGAACCTTTGCGTTCTAGGCCTCAGCCATTCAAACTCTAGTTTCCACCGTCTCAGTTGATCTCATAGGAACTCACTACAAACATAGTCAGGTGGTTATACCAGATCGCCTGAAGCCGTTCAGGCACGACAAACACCAAAGGAATTGCACCTTTAGAGGATTTAAGGTCTCCTAGACCCAGTGAGTACACAAGATAGTGAGGGTGAGGTGCATAAAACAGTGCAACGCAAGTGGATGCACAAAACAGTGCGATGGAGGTGCACAAACAGTGCGATGCAAGTTGTACAAGATAGTGCGATACTGGTGAATGCACAAAACAGTACGATACAATGTAAATGCACAAAAAAGTGTGATGCAAGGGGAACAAAATAGTGTGATACAAAGCGCACAAAAGAGTGCAATGTGGGTGGATGCGCAAGATAGCGCGATTCAAAGTGCACAAGATAGTGCGATACAGGAACACAAGATAGTACAATATGAGGTGCACAAGATAGTGCGATCCAGAGTGTACAAGAGAGTGCGATACGGTGTGCACAAGATAGTGCGATACAAAGTGCACAAGATAGTGCGATACAGGGTGCACAAGATAGTGCGATACAGGGTGCACAAGCTAGTGCGATACGAGGTGCACAAGATAGTGCAATACGAGGTACACAAGATAGTGCGATTCAAAGTGCACAAGATAGTGCGATTCAAAGTGCACAAGATAGTGCGATGCGGGGTGCACAAGATAGTACGATACAAAGTGCACAAGATAGTGTGATACAAGGTGAGATTGTGCGATAGATGCGCGAAATGATTTGTGTGATAGATGCACAAAGTGAATAAGTGCGATAGATGCATGAAGTGAGATTATTATGCGATAGATGCACAGAATGATTGATTGTGCGATAGATGCATGAAGTGAGATTATTATGCGATAGATACACAAAATGATTGTGTGATAGATGCACGATGCAGTATGCGATGACAAGTGATATAAGTGGGTATGCTTAGAAAATGCAGTAAGCCAACAAAGCGGCGCTTTAGAAAGCACCTCATGGGGTGAGTGGTGAAGAACCATTCTACTCTAATAGGGATCACCTCCTTGTATTCTTCAAAATTTTCTACCTTTAACTCATAGTTCAAAGGTCCTCAGATATTGGCAAGGGGTAACATCTACATGTGAAAACCACAGATACTGCTTTGATCGCCATTCTAACTTGAAGTAGGCTTGAACTCGGGGTCGAGGTACACTCATACTCTAGAGAAATGGCGAGGCCTGAGAAGTTACACCTGGAATGAAGTCTTGGAATTTGCTAAAGTTGAAACACACTAAGATGCTCCAAATTTTCCCTCTTTTCTTTTGCTTTGCAATCCGGAACCTATGTAGCTTCAGATAGGTCCTGGTTCTATTGCTCTCACTCTTGACCTGGGTTGAACCCTGCAGTTTATGAAAGAAAGAATCCTGTTTTCCACACATGTTAAGAATGGCACGGCACTCTGAGCACAAAACAATTTATTTCTTGAAATTGGAACTGAGAATGAGTTCTTGACTGGGTATTGAGCCTACGACTAACCAAAGTCAAAACGACTCAAAAAAAGACTCAAAACAAAAACAACAAATACAACACTTAGATGTTTGCTTTCCATCGGCAGAAAATCTCTCGGTTCATGGGGAGCCCACTGCTTCTCCAGGTATTGTTTCCCACCATTTTCTTATTTATGGCTCTCACATCACTTTGGCCCTCAATCTCTATTTCTCTGAAAAGCTATTTTCTCACTTTTTCTCTCAGTGCACATCTCTCTATTATTTAATCTCTCTTATTTTTTTATCCCTCCCCTAGGTGGTTGATGGATAAGCAGGAAGTTGTGGGCTCTTGCCCCTGGTATTTTGCTAGATTTTCCTTCTTTCGCTCACAACTAGTGAGTTTTCCCACAGAGGGGTTGTGGTGCTACTGGATGTGCAGTAGATCTACAGCTGACATCGGTTGACGATGCCAACTTGACTGAGATGAGTTACAACATGTCCCACCGGTCAGGTATGCAATTGATTGGTCTCTCACATTGTGTTTCTATGTTCACATTCTAGTTCAAATGCCAATTTGGGTGTGATCAAACCCGTCCAGATGAGGTGGTCGAATAACCAACTCCATTTCCAGTTCGTGCTTCACACTTGGCTTGATACCTCACTCTTAAGAAATGCCTTTGGCCTCTGTTGCTAGCTTCAATTGTGCTCTTCTTCGCGAGTGCACTGACAATAGGGAAAAGACAGAAAACCTGACTCAACTATGCCCCTTAGTTCATCATTTTGACCATTTTTTGTTTTTGGCTTTCTCCTAAAACAATTTTGACCAGCATGAGGGTTAGATTAACATGCTTGCTCAACTTTTTGCTTTGAAATCATGTAAGTCAGGTTGTGAGTACTAAAAATTTTCCTTTTTTGGGTCCAAGAACTGGTCCAATTTTGGAAAAATAGAATAATTTTCGAGAGAATTAGTCAACTTCACTAAAAACAACCTCAAAACTATTTGTAAATGGTTACTACCCGACCAACGAGGAATTAACTCTTGAGATGCACAACCTGAGATCTAAACTTAATTTATGTTGCAACTAAATCTTCAAATGGAATGGGACAATCGATTTTGAATGAAGATGAGCACGAAGATGAGCCAATGCACATGGATAGAAGCCGAGTTTGAATAAAGATAAGCCAACCAACATGGATGAGACAAGCAGGTTGAAAATGGTTGGGGCCAAACTCAGGCCGGCCAGTTCAAGTGGCCGGCCGGCCACTCCCCCTGGTCGGCCGACCAGGGGTCAAAAGGTTCAAGCAAAATTGCTGGTCGGCCTACCTAGAAAGGTGGCCTCTCGGATAAGTAGAACAGAGCTATGTAGAGAAAAACCAGAAAATGTGACCCAGGAGAGAGAAAAGCTAGTTTTTAAGCAAAGTTCAAAAGGGTCATGATGAATTTCTGGCCGGCCTACCCATATTGGTGGCCTCCCAGATGAGCACAACACAATGATGGTATGAAAAGCCAGAAAATGTGGCTCAAAAGTGAGAAAAACCAGCTTTCTGTCAGAAAAATCGGCTTTTGAAGAGAGAAAAAGAGAAAACTGGCTTTTCAGGGGAAAAGGTGGCCGGCCACCATACTACTCCCTCCCTAACAGTGAAAATAGGGTCTCTACCAAAAATGGACCAAAACGGATGCAAAATGAAGGTTCGGGGGCCAAAATACGCGGTTTGGGGCCCCGAAAACAGGCTGTTAGGCACCGGAAGTGGCGTATGACCACGAAGGTGGTCTCCCGGGCCACAATGTCCCTCTAAAGAGAGGAAATAAGGTGTGTGTCAAAAACCGGAGCAAACGGAGGTAGTTAAGCGGTCCCGAACCGAGGCACACGGTCGACGGCTTCGAAAACCGGAAACCAGGCTCCAAACGGAAAAAATGGCCTACGACCACGAAACGTAGCCTACGGCCACTGAGAGATGGTCTATGAGACCTCTCTCTCCCTTCGGAAAGAGAAAACAGAGAAAACAGGACCTGGTTTGCAAACCGAGACAAAGCACAAAAGAGCCTCGAAGTCCGGAGACAAGGCTCTCAGCCGAGACTCTAAAACCTCAGATCGAGCACAAAATGCAACGTCACCGAGCGCTCAACTGGTGACGTCTAAGTCTTAAGGTCGGTCAAAAATGAGGTGTCTACAGTACCGAGTTTGGGTCGTGACAGATGAGGGTGCCAAATGTATGTGTTAAGGCACCTAAACCCGCGACAATAGTTGGAGCAACTAACCCTATTGCATTTCTTGTCTGCATGACAAAAGAAACTTCACAAAAGTACAAAAAACCAACGAATCAGGGACAAAAATATTTCTTAAGGTATTTAGAAATGATCAAGAAATTTTAAAACATCAACAAAACATTTCCAAAATTAATAAGATTATTCAATGGCCCCATAAAAGCAATGTCATAATGAAAATTAGCAAAGATTCAAGATCTCAACAGTCTCAACGTATATGCAAATAAAATTCACATAAAGCAAAACCTTTTTTTTCAAATCTCAAATGAAGTTACCTCTTTTGTTGCAATGTTTCTAGAGGGAAATGAGTAGGAATCTTCAAACAAACCATTAAGTATGTACAGGAAAATATAGTTTGCTACTAAATCCAGGCCATAAGAAGCTTAAGAGAAAAATTAAATTTAAAAAGAGGAAGAGGTAGAATTAATCTACTTCAATGCAGCACCTACTTGGGACTTGCATGATTACGTTAAAGGATCTCTATGTATGAGGTTCAGGGTTGTATAGGTTTTGTCCATTACCATTGTAAGTTCCAAAATAAATAGTCCAAGTCAAATTAGAGTCTATATGTATGATGTTAGGACAGTTAATGAGATGTGAGATTGTTTAATAATTGATCTAAGAATTTTGAACATGTGAATTAGGAATATACGATAACGATCTTTTGTGCGCAATTTGTCTATAACAAAGCATTATCTGGCACAAATTTTTAGTATTTTCAGGTGCTAGGTTGCTCAGAAGATGTCTTATAAAGAGTGTTGGACAAAATAAGTAACTAACAAGAGCTAATCATGAATGGCAAAAGTTTTTTCATTTTTCATTTATAATTTTAAAGCGCAAACACGAAGAACAAAAAAGGCAAAAATTCAAGTGCATATGTAAACACACAGGTGCAAAAAGCCAATTCCCGTTTCTCTTTTACATTCGCTCTGCCGATTTACTTCTTTCTCCGTCGCTGCCATCCCCAACGACGATCCTGCCACCATGAACGTTGCACACCATTGCAATGGAGTGACTCATCAATCACCATCCTCTGTCGCACAACACCTCCTTCTACAACAGTACCACCAATCAACATCCTTCTTCGTATCTGTTCTGTGGTTTTTTTGAACAGATCTATGATTTTTTTGAAAAATCTCAATCAATATATATATATATACATGGATTCAGATTTGATTTTTTTTTAGGGTATTTTTGTTAGGGTTTTATCTATTCAACATATTTAAATTTTGTTTGTTAGGTTTTATTTGTTCATTGTGTATGTGTGAGTTCAACCTTCAAATTCATCACCTTTTTTTTTTGTTATTGTTATTGATTGTGTATATGTGTGTTGATGTTTATTGAAATGCTTTGAACATATAGGTTGGGTTGGGTTGGGTTGGGTTGGTTTGGGTTGTGTTGTGTTGGGTTGGGTTGTGTTGTGTTGTGTTGTTGTTGTTGTTGTTGTTGGTTTTGTTGTTGATGATGATGATAAAATCCCATTGGAGATTTTCTTTTTGTTTTGTTTGGAGGAGAGTGGATAATAGATAGGGTTGATTTCTTCTTCTTTTGGAATCCTCTATCTGTTCATTTTCAACACATAGAAAAAAGATTATAGAATTTCAATAGATAATTTCAACAGGTAGAATTTTTGAACGTATAGATTTTATTTGGACAAATATTTGAAATTTGAATTGAAAAGATTAAAAAAGTAAGTAGATAGGATAATTTTTTTTTTGAATAAATATGAAAAAAATTGAACAAATAGGAAAATAATTTAAACAGATAGGAAAAAAACTTTGAATAGATAGGGAAAAAATTTAAACAGATAGTCAACGAAAGTCAAATAGATTAAAAAAAGTAACAAATAAATTAAGAGATAAAATTGGAAACAAAATCTTCTTTAAAACAAACAAAAGGACTTCTTACCAAACTATTTTACAAATGGTGAACTTTTCACCAACAAAAACTATTAATTCAACCTAATGCCTTACACTCTCCTTAACTTGGACTTTTCGACAATTTACTCAGAAATATATTCAATCTCTTTTAATTTTCTACCAATGTGAATATGATTTTTGATTTCCCATTTTGGGCACAACTAAGTAGTACAGGAGCTAAATGGTTTCTAAAAACTAACACTCATATAGACCTATTAGAAGCAACAACATTTTTATTTTAATAATAATAATAATAATCATGTGATTACTAAAGCATATTTAGGGGTGGGAAGTAGGCACTATCTCTCTTCAGATCAATTGTTAGAGTACCGTTCAAAATTGTAATACATAAACTTCATGATAACTTGTCATGATTAAATAAAAAATTCTTAAAATCTAGCAATTGAAGAATTGATAATGAAGGCTTCCAAGTTTAACAGAATCTAAGTGCCAATGTCAACAGGATGTGCACATGGAAATGAAATAAAACAATGAAAAATGAAATTTCTAATTTGACATTTAGATTATCAAGTGTTGCCATAATATTTCATCAAAATACTTTGCAAAATTCTTTACAAAAATTCAGCATCACCACCAGGTTTTCATATGCATATCCAAGATAAATTTTTAAAGAAATTATTTACTAGTTATAGCTTTAAAAATTAGAGCCCTAATGAATTACTTTTTTTTTTGTAATATATGAAAAATATTGGCAGTGGCATGTGATTCACAATGATCAGCTACTTTCAATGATATTAAAACAAATTGGAGGAAATCAAACACAGTTTGCAAACATGGACCAGTGTGTCCTTAAAAAAATTTATTCTGTGTGACAATCAAACATGTATTACTGAAAGTAGCAAAAGTACATAAATAGTTAGGTGAGTGAGAGGTCACACATCTTTGGAAATTCTCAATAAATTAAAATTGGACTTTCACCAAATAAGAAGTGTGAGACGAATAGTACAGGAACTGAAGAGGGTATCAAATTCACCGACACAAGCATTTTTTCTTTATGACAGACCTCAGATAAAGCTCTTGCAACAGAGGTAGACTAGAAAATGCTGGATGTTCTGGTAAACAACCTACATTACCACTTAGATCCAGAATCTGGAGCTTGGAGGCAACTTGAAAGCCATTTGATGGAATCTAGAAACTTATAGGAGTGATACAACAAACTATAAGGTATAAAATGTATTTGAATGCTTCAAACTAAAGGCTATGCTCACTACAACATTTTCTTAGTTTAGTGACATTTGAAAGTGCCACAAAACTATTCTTCTAATGACATTTTTTGGTCTTGTGGCATTTTGAACAAGTGCCACTTCTATTGGTGCCACGGTAGATATGAGTGTCACGGTAGATACTTGCAAGTGTCACTGCACCATCATGGCTAAAAACTTTCAATGACATTTTAATGTCATGGTAGATATTATTTGTGGCACTATCAAGCGCCATTAAAAAAAGAGTTAGTGACACTTATAAGTGTCATTACACCATCAAGACTAAAACCTTTCAGTGACACTTTAATGTCATGGTAAGCACTATTCGTGACGCTATCAAGTGCCATTCGTGATGATAATTCGTTGTAGAACAATTTGATCCGCTCTTGCAGAGACTCGAACCGCCAACCTCCCGCACCATAAACCTTATACACCACACTCTTCCCACTACACCTCTATAGCACCATATGATTATATATGCAACATATATTATTTATATAGTACATACATCTATATTAATATAAAAGTATATGTATAAACATAATTATTTTATTGAACATAATTTATGTAAAATAAACTATTTACTAGTAAAATAAAAAAAGACCACTTTTGGCGACTAAAAATATTTTTTGGTCGCCAATTCTATACTTTTGGCTACTAATTGTTTTTTAGTTGCTAAAAAACTTAACTTTTGCCGACCAAAATCGGATTTGGTCACCGAAGATGCACTTTCAGCTATCAAAATTTTAGTTATCAAAAAATTTAATTCTCGCCTTAAGATTTTAGTTCTCCCGCGCTAAAAATAACCACTTTTGGCGACTAAACTTATTTTTTAGTCGCCAATTATAGACTTTTGGGTACTAAAATTTTTTTAGTCACCAAAAAACTTTACTTTTGGCTACTAAAATTTTTTTAGTCGGTAAAACCCATATAATCAGTGACCAAACTTATTTTTAGTCGCCAATTGTAGACTTTTGGCTACTAAATTTTTTTAGTTGCCAAAAAGCTTTACTTTAGGCTACTAAAATTTTTTTTGTCACTAAAACCCATATAATCGCCAATTGTAGACTTTTGGCTATTAAAATTGTTTAGTCGCCAAAAAGCTTTACTTTTGACTACTAATGCTGTTTTGGTTGCTGAAAGCTATACTTTCAGGGACCAAATTTTTTTTGGTCAGAAAATTTAGTCGCCGAATATGCTTTTTCCTATAGTGTATATTGAGTTTAATTTATTTATTTTTAATCATTTACTGCATTGTAAAAATTTTAAAAATATATTGGCATTTTTTATTTTTTCAAAAATGCCATTATAAGCTTGGAAAGTTTTTGACTTAGTGGCATTTCTCAAAATGCTATAAAATATTTGTTTATGAAACTTTTCACCTAAGTGCCATAAAAAGTAATTTGCACCTACCTAGTGTCCTGACATTTTTTAAAAAATGCCATTGCTACTAAAGTTTAGTGGTATCTATTGGTAAATGTCACTAACATAATTTTTTGTGTCATTATTTTATAAAATGCCATAAAATTGATGTGACATTTCTTTATTGAAATGCCACTAGAGCCTTATATGTTTGTGGCTTTGTGGCATTTATCTAAATGTATCACCAAATATTATTTTTGTGGCATTTTCTAAAAACATGCCACTAGTTTAGTGTCACTAAAGTGTGTTTTTGTTATAGTTTTGTGACACTTGTTCATTGAAATGTCACTAGAGCCTTTTATGTTTATTGTTTTGTGGTATTTTTCAAAAACGTGCCACTAAATATCATTTTTTGTGGCATTTTTTAAAAATATGTCACTAGTGTAGTGCCACTAAAGTATGTTTTTGTTGTAGTGGCTTATGCTATTAGTAACATGACTAGATGCTTGCAAAGTCAATGAAACATTCCCGGCACAATTTTTGAAAGGGAGTATGGTGTAGGAGTTTACTGAGGAGGTGAAGGTTTTTTTGACGTGATGAAGTAGTGTTGCTGATTGAGTCTTTTGAGGCTTGTGGCTGCAGTTTTGCTGGGTGTGGCTATGGTCTCTCCTACTTATTGCTATGTTGCTACTGATTGATCTTTGTTCTTAGTTGTAATACATTGTCATGGAGTTGGATGTTTTGTCTATAATGAGTAAAGAATGTGATGCATTTTTTAAGATTTGTTGTTGGCCTCTTTAGTCAGATTGTCTCACTGTGTTACTGTCAGATTGTCAATTTAGAAGACTACTCAACATATGCACAACATTCATAGGAAACAGTTTGCATAAGATTCTTGCCATTTGAGAGATAGGTTTGTGAAGAAAATTGATAGCAAATAAATTACGTACTTGCATATTGAAGCAAAATTTTCAACTGACATGCATTAATCATTCAAGCTAATTTTTCAACTCACTGCAAATTAAAATGAGTTTAATTTTTTTTTTTTTTAAAAACAATAATTGAAGAAACTAATTTTTATATAATCACATGCTTTCAAAATTAATTCAAGAACCTAGAGTTCACTTAATGGTTCTCTAATTTTAGATTCAAGAAATTATTTTTTTTTTTATATACAATGACAACTAAGTTAAGGATCCTAATTTTCGTAACAAAACATCAATTGTTTTAGATTAACAAATTTAAAAAAATAAAAAAAAATAGTGTTCAACCAATTGAAAAACCTAATTTCACAATAAGCAATTGAAATTGAAGAAATTTTTCCCAACTCAAATTCAAGAAGGCTTTTTTTTTTTAAAAAAAAAAACATTTACAACCTAAAACAATACAATCACATGCTTTCAAAATTAATTGAAAAAATTGAGTTCCCTTAGGGTTCTCTAATTTTAGATAATTTTGGAGTTCCTCAATCAAAACCCTAGTTTGAATCTCCAAACCTGGTTAAAGGGAGGAAGCATTCTTCTTGGTGTGTGTTCGTCTCTTCCATCTCCTCTCTCTCTCCATCGTTACTTCTCTCTCTTCGTTCTTCTCTTCTGATTCAGAGCTCTCTCTGTGTATTTTGTTGGTTGATCTTCTCCTTCTCACTCGTTGTTATGTAGATTTCGGTTTGGATTTGGGGCCGGATGGAGAGAGAGAGGGTTTGATGATTTTTTGCGGAGATGAAAACAGAGACAGGAGAGACAAAGCAGAGGAGAAGCGAGATCACCATTAGGCAGAGAAGAGAGGATGAGGGTTCTCTGAGGAAGATAGAGGACGGTTCACTTTTAGATCCATGCTTTATATATATTATATAGATATAGATATATTGATCATACTTATTTATTTAGAAGGTATGGTTAAAAAAATTATATATAATCACACTTATTTAGAATGTGAGATTAAAATATATATATATATATATAATTATACTTAATTAAAAAGTGATATAAAAAATAAATATTATCACATTTAATAAAATTAAGTGTGATTAAAATATTAATTTAATTTTTTTTATCACACTTCTAATAAAAGTGACATATTTTTATTTATCAAAGTGTGATCTTTAACTATTTTTGTAGGAGGGTCATAAAAAGGAAATACTTTTAACGGCGGGCGTTGTGTGCGCCGTGAAAAGTGCGTCATGTATAATTAATGTATTATTGGCACGCCATATGCACGTCGTAGAAAGTTTTGTTAGTTACGGCGTGCATTGCAAGTCGTAAAAAAATCATCGTTACTACCATTTACGGTCTACGTAATAGACACGCCGTGGTTGGAAAAGTATTTACGACGTGCAAAAAAAGCAAGTCGTAAAAGTGAGAAACTACGACGTGCATTTATTGTATGTCGTCGATAAACACGCTCTAACCACCAACAATATAGGAATACTGAGCACTTTCTTCACCGCAATCAAGCTTTTCTGAACCAACCAAAAACCAAGCATGATGTTTGTTATGTTTCGATCGAGAATCAACAGTATTGAACGTAAACGCTTTAACCATGTTAGCGCATGCTCATTCTCAAGTTTAATAGCCATTTTTGGAGCTTGTTTTTTAAAATGGTTCAGAGTTCTTGCAATGAAAGCTAAGAGAGGAATGATGAGTTTTATATATGATTGTTGTTTGTAAAATGATGTACCAATGATAGTAGGGTTCTTCTAGACAATATTATTCTTTGTTATTGTGCATAGCATTTTTTAAAATAAAAATAAATTATGAACGGGGAAAATTTACGTATTTTGAAATCTCATATAAAATTAAAAATACATTATAAATAAGGAAAATTGATCCATTTTGGGATGTCATATCAAATCAGAAATATGTTATGAACAAGTAAAATTTACCCATTTTGGTATGTCATATCAAATAAGTTCTAAGAGTTTTCTTATGAACCAATTAGTCATTTTTGTTTTGGAAAGTTATATTTATTTGATTTGGTACCATTTGAGTTGAAGTGATTGTCCTTTTGTGATTTATTTTTCTAATTTTTTGATTTATTTTTGGAATGAAAATGGAAATGTGAGGTGTAGAAGATTCTTTTTAGGGGAATTGGTGTCTGAAGTGTTGGTTGTCGCTACCACAAAAAGTATATTTTGTAACATTTTTTTAAAAGTGCTATAAAATAGGAGATATTGATAGCGTTTTATAGAAAATACTATAGAAAATTATTAGTTCGTAACATTTCTTTTGCATAGCATTATATTTCTCCTTTAATAACAATTTAAGAACACTACCGTATATTACAAAATTCGGAAAGATATTATTACATAATAGGTGTGCCATAAGAGAGTTTTAAATAAGGGGGCTTTTTAAATAAATCCACTATCTAAGAGTCATATTCCATCAAACCCATAGTGTTTTGTAATATTCCATTAGGTCCCACTTCATACTAAAAGACTGAATGACCCTCAAACAAACACGCGCCGACCCTTTGAATCAAATAACCGTCTCTCTCTCCCCCTCTCTTCTTGCAGAAAATCCCGCACAGTATCTCCACTATTCCAAAAATCCAAAACTGTATTCCATATCGTCTCAACACCCAAAAGACTCTCATTGTCCCATCGTTGCATCGTCTCATCATCTTCTTCGTCATTCCTACGCCGTCGGTCACCGAAATCGTGGAAATCACCATTGTTAAACATCAGTAAGTTCCATCTTCGTCAAAATCACCACCGACGGCCATTTGTGACAATGCAACTGTCGAAATAGGCAAAAAACGTAAGTAATCTCATCATTCTTGTATGTAAACCCTAAATCTCTTCTTCAACAAACAGCATTGTGAAATTTCACAAATATCCCCTGTTTCTATTCATACAATATGTGAAACTTCATATTGTTATTGTTCATGGCCTAATCGTTAATCTGAACCCCTCAATCCCAATCCCCAATTATATGGGTTTTTTCACCCAAAAACGTTACAGTGGCCATTATGTTATGTTGAAATCTATGAACATTCAAATGGATTGAAAGATGTTGGGCCAATCAAATTGTTTAGGATATTATTGTTGTTATTGTTGAAAGATGTGAACATTCACATGAAATTGAAAATTGTTCGGCTGATATACTTGGGGATTGGGATTGAGGGGTTCACATTCACGATTAGGGCATGAACAATAACAATATGAAGTTTCACACATTGTATGAATAGAAATAGGGGATATTGGAAGTTCACAATGTTGTAATTTGAACAAGAGCTTTAGGGTTAACATACAAGATTGGTGAGATTACTTACGCTTTTTGCCCATATCGACGGTTGGGTTGTCATAAATGGTCGTTGATGGTGATTTTGACGAAGATGGAACTCCAGGATGTTCAGCAATGGTGATTTCCATGTTTTCAAAGACAGAAGGCGGAGGGATGACGAAACCGACGATGAGACGTTGCAACGATGGGATAATGAGAGGCGTATGGGTGTGAGACAATATGGAATACGATTTTGGGTTTTTGGAAGGGTGGAGATACTTTGCGTGATTTTCTGCAAAAAGAGAGGGGGATAGAGAGATGGTTATTTGATTCAAAAAGAGAGGGGAAGAGGGGAATGGTGTTTTGGTCTTCTAATATGAAATAGGACCTAATGGAATAGTAGAAAACACTATGGGGTTGATGGAATAAGATTCTTAGAGAGTGGATTTAAAAACTCCCAAATTTAATTCATTCTACAATAAATAAGATCAATAACTAATTTCATTATTATGATTTTATAGATAAAAAAAAAAATTTAAAAAAAGAAGAACAATAATCATAAAAAGTACTACAAAAATTCCTAAAATTACAAGGCATTTTTTGTTCATATTTTTATTTATTAGTATTTATATATACAACGCATATAAAACTATTCATTAATTTATACAAGTCAAGTTCGAATTTATTTGAGAATTTATACCAACTCAACCAATCTATATCAATTAATGGTTGATCAGAATTTTAATAACCAACCAATGGGATGAAGGGTGGAGACAAGAGATTGCTTTGGTGGGAGTAGAAATCGACTAGAGGGAAAGGTAAGGAAGGGAAGTTAAAAGTAGTGATGGTTGCATAGTAGACGTGCTTTAAATAAGAGTCGATGTGGTCAAAAGAGCGGAGATGAAAATTAGAGAAATGATGGTTAGTAAAAATAGTTAAAATTTAATTCATTTTAAAATAAATAAGATCAGCAACTAATTTCATTATTATGATGTTATAGAAAAAAATAAATAAATAAATAAAAGAAGAAGAGCAATAATCATAAAAAGCACTACAAAATTTTCTAAAATTAAGAGGCATTTTTTTTTGGTTCATTTTTTATTTATTATACAAAATTATTCATTATTTTATACGAGTCAAGTTCAAATTTATTTGAAAATCTATGCCAACTCAACCAATCTATTATCAATTAATGGTTAATTCGAATTTTAATGGCCAAATAATGGGATGAAGGGTGGAGACAACGCTAGATTCGAGAAGAGAGATTGCGAGTGGGAGTAGAAGTAGAAGTCAACTTGGGAGAAAGATAAGGAAGAGAAGTTAAAAGTAGTGGCAGTCGCATAGCAGAGGTCCTTCAAATAAGAGTCAACATGGTCAAAAGAGCGGAGATGAAAATTGGACAGAGCATAGTTAGTGAATGATGTAGACTTGATAAGGATTATTGAGGGAAATAGTATCATCCTCCTTTTAGAAAGGGATAATTGACAAGTTTATAAATCAATGAATAAGATAGCCATATGTAGAATCATTTGATAAAAATGACGACTTAAATTTTTCAACAATGACTCATTTTAAATCATAAAATCTCGTGCATAGCACAGATAATATGTTAGTTGTTTAAAAAAACAAAAAACACTTATCTATTTTTTTAGTGACAAACACCATAAATTGAATAAGTTACAATTATCGTATTTTGTCTTTTTTCTTTTTTTTTTGGATTATATACACAATGTGCCTGACAAAAGAAACTATTCGAATTATCGAGAAGGAACTCGTTCCCAGACAACACCCTACAGTTCTCCAATTCCTAAAAGAAAATACCCAAAAAAAAAAATGTATTATATCAGTCAATCTATGAAGATAGATAAAGCAAATTGCATCTATCTTGCGATTGATTATTATTTACTGATTCACAACATCATGTGTTCATCAATGTATTGAGTTGATTATTTATTTGGGTAATGCTATTCAAACTGAATTTGTATAGAAAATACTCTATTAATGATGTGTCTGGTTTTCCTACTTTAATAATATGTTTAATTGAGTTGGCTCCACGCGAGAGTGTCACACCTCGAACCAGTGTCGGTGCACCGAACAATAAAGGCAACTAGTAATTATTATAAGTTCCAGCTTGAATAAGGCTGTCCACTTACTCCTGTTGTCCACCATGGTTTTGTGAATTTCCTGTAAATTCATGTGTCACACTATCATTGCTACTACCTACCCACCAAAAAAAAAAAAAAACCTTATCTTAGTTGATATTGACTTTGACCACTACCAACAAACATCATATGCATATGTATCCTTACCATACAATTTCAAGACCAAACTCCTATATCAGCAAAACGTGCGTTTTGACCACAGCCAACCAAAATTGATAGTTTTCACAACTCCAAAAAGATCAAAATCAGACATTACAAAACAACACAAACATTTCGTCTTCACACCATTTGTTTGAGCCAAAATCAATATGGGCCTATCCCCAAGATCTCTCTTCTTCTTCCTCTTCATTCTCTTCATTGATTCTGTCACTTGTTCATCATGTCCCATTGATTTCAGTTATGTCCAAACATTCCCATGGGACTCATCACCGTGCCAAGACCCAACTGACAAAAGCTGTTGCCAAACACTCCTCAGCCTCTTTGGTATTGGACTAGCCCAATACCTCAAACAAACATCCATGTTCTACTTCCCAAACGAAACTTCCTCATCTTCTTGCCTATCCGATTTCCAAACCAAGCTCCAATCCTTGTCATTTCCACGGTCCTTAGTCTCTGAATGCCTAGGCAATTCAACTGAGTTCGTCGTCAACCCATCGTTCTGTGCTGGAATCGCCACAACCCAAGATTGGATAAAAAAAGTCGGTCCAACGAGCCTTCTAGACTCATCCTGTAATGGGGATATGACAGGGCTGACCCGGTGTGGCTTGTGCGTCGAAGCTGGCTTCAGAGTTTCTGCTCAATTGGCTTCTCTAGACAAGAATTCCACAAAATGCTTTTACTATGCTGTTTTTTATGCTGCTGGGATTGTCAATGAGTTTGGCCCTGAAGATCCCAGAACTGCTGTTTGCATATTAGGCTTGACCTTGGATAGTTCAGCAACCAACAAGTCAAAAAATTTGAGCAAAGATAGCTTGTACAAATGGGTTTTCGGGTCTTTGGGCGCTTTGGTTGGTGTTTTGATGACCACGGGACTAATCATCGTGTACAAGAAGTGGCACAAGAAGAACCAGCAGAAGGAATTGCACGAAGAATACGTGACGGGTGTGAAGGCTCGAGTTCTACCCAACACCGGCGCTAAATGGTTTAGTCTGGCCGAGCTTGAACAAGCCACAAGCGGGTTTCCACAGAGGAACATGATCGGCCAAGGCGGGTATGGAGTTGTTTTCAAAGGAATCCTCTCAGACGGGACAGTAGTCGCGGTGAAACAAATTCTCGACATAGACTCAAAAGGAGACGAAGAGTTTGTCAACGAGGTAGGGATTATAAGCAACATAAGGCACAGAAATCTCCTCTCTCTTAACAAGTGATCAATTAAGAGGCAAAAGAAGGTACTTAGTTTACGATTTCATGCCAAATGGTAGCCTCGACGACCACCTTTTCAAAATTGAATCCAACGAGAAGCGCTTAAGCTGGCCACAGCGCAAGAACATAATTCTTGACGTGGCCAAAGGGCTAGCCTATTTACACCACGGGATCAAACCCGCCATATATCACAGAGACATAAAAGCCACAAACATTCTTTTGGACTCGGAGATGAAAGCTAGAGTTGCAGATTTCGGGTTAGCCAAACAAAGCACAGAAGGGCAGTCCCACCTCACCACACGAGTGGCTGGCACGTACGGTTATTTAGCACCCGAATACGCCCTTTACGGGCAACTAACTGAAAAGAGCGATGTTTACAGTTTTGGGATTGTAATTCTCGAGACAATGAGTGGGAGGAAAGTGCTCGACACAACGAATGCAACTAGTGCATCGACAATTCTGATCACGGATTGGGCATGGACGATGGTGAAGTCGGGGGATGTGAAGGGGGTTTTCGATGAGGGGATAAGAGAGGAAGGGCCTAGGGGGGTGATGGAGAGGTTTGTGCTTGTTGGGATTCTGTGTGCTCATGTTATGGTGGCTTTGAGGCCTACCATTGCTGATGCTCTGAAGATGTTGGAAGGAGATATTGATATTCCCAGACTGCCTGATAGGCCTTTGCCTCTTAGTCATGAGTCTTTTCGATCTTCTTTGCTGTTTAGTGCATCCATAAGTGAGAGATCCAAAGGCACCTCCAGCATTAGCAGCATGTAAAGATTGCTACAGTCTTTTCTTTCTTTTTTTTTTGAAAGTCAGAAATTTGATAGTGAGAGATCCAGAGGCAGCTCCAGAATTAGCAGCATGTAAAGATTACTATACTTTTTTTCTCTTTTTGTTTTTTTAAAGTTAGACATTTTTGTAATGCGACTTATGAATTAACAATAACAAAGGAATTGGAGGTTGTGGTATCAAACAGAGTGATTATGTGTTTAGATAATTGTAATTTAACATGTTATTTTTGTTGGGATTAATCTCTGAAATGATATAGACATAAGTGGGTTTATAAATTCAGAAATTATTCTGGAATGGAGCATTACTCTGGAAACATTATATTATTTCTAATAAACTGGATAGGTTAACAAAAAGCTTGAAAGCTATAGTAGGTATTTACAGAAAAGTCTTCGTAATTTTATTCAAAAATGATATGGTTCACATGTTTAGAATTGATTTTTTTTTTTTTTTTGTGATTTTTTTCGTTTTTAATGAATTTTTTTTAAAAAAAAAAAACATTAAATTTTTAGAAATTACTCAACTAGACAAACCAGAAAAGTTCAAAAAAAAAAAAATCACTAAAAATAATAAATAAATTTTTGTTTGTCTTTAAAAAAAAAAAAAATTCCCTAAAACTAAAAAAAAATTTTTTTTTTGTCTTTAGTAAATTTTTTTTTTTTTTTTTTAAATGAAAATTTTCTGCACTAGATGAACCAAAAAATTTGACACAATTTTTTTTAAAAAAAATAAAAACAAGTTTAAAAGAAAAACTTTTTTAGCTTGATGTCTAACCACGACTAAAAATTAATGAATTTGGACTACGAAATATTTTTTTAATAAAAGGTTGGATATTTTTGTAAAAGTGATAATTCTTGCGTGTGTATTTTGACAGGTCAAAAGAACAAATGTCAAGAACACCACAAATCTAGAATCTCGTGTCGATACGTTCCATTAATTATTATTTTTATTTATTGATTCACTATTGTATTAAACTGAGCTTCTAATCAGTCATGCTGATGGTGGAAAGGCAATACAAGAGGAAGATGCAGAGCTTTTCCTACTATTTTAGAGCTACTTTCGCAGTAACTTTGAAGGTTTTAAAAACTGAGAAATTTGAGAAGTTTTTTAACATTTATTAAAATTTAAGAGTTGATTTTAATTAAATTATTTAATATGTAAAAATAAAATTTATAATTTATTAATTTTATCTTTTAAATTTTTTACATTTGTGATAGTGGTGATAACAACGACAATGATAATTGTATGATCGTGATGATTGTGGTGTAGTAGTAGTCACGGTGACATTTGTGACGGAGGTGGAGGGGTGATGATGATGGTAATGATAGTATCATTTCCATTTTGTGTATGTAATGAAAGATTTTTATTACATATCTAATAACTATAAAATAAGAATATAAATTTATAATTGTTTTAAATTTAACAAGATTATTATAATTACCATTAGATGATATAATGAAACCACTTCATAACAAATATATAATGGAAAGGATCATAATCCGTGGTGACATTAGAGGGGCAAGGCGGTACACTTCAGCGAAAACATAATCATAAGAAGTTAAAAAATTAACATTCAACATTTAAAATTAAATAAATTTTTGTAACTTAAAATTTTAATATATTTTTAAATGTGTTTAAACTTTTACATAATAAAAATTTCACTTATTAAAGATGATTTAATTTATTTTTTTGGAATTTAAGTTATAATTTTTTTTTGCGTGCATAGTTTTTTTTTTTTTTTTTTTGAGTCTCGTAATGGTGAAACTACTCATATTATTTGGTAATTTTTATTTACTTTCTGACTTTTTGGTAATTTTTATTTTCTAAAATAATTTAATATTTTAAATTATTAATTATTTTAAACTTATTTTGAAAAATAATTTGTTTTTATATATATATAACTAACATGTCACTCATATGCTTTAACTATCTTCATCTTCAAGTCCACGCCCACTATAACATATAAGAGTTTTAGAGACTAAATTTTTTAGTCTTTAAAAGTGAAAATTTTGTTACAAAAGACATTGAAAGACCAATTTCTATCGTCGTGAGGATAATCGCTAAAAGGTTGTCCCAAAAAGTCAAAAACAATATTTTTAGCGACAAAATTTTGAAAATGTTACTAATAAATAGACTTTTATGGACAAAATAATTTGGTCTCAAAATGATTTATTTTTTGAGACAAAAAAATTGTCCCAAAAGATAATAATTCATCACTAATGTTCAATTTTCGTTGTTAAAAATATAATAACATTTTTCGTAACAAAAATGTTTGGTCTCTAAAAAATAATTTTGTCCCTAAATTTTAGTCTCTAAAACTTTAATTTTTTGTAGTGTGTTCGGCTAGAAACACATTGTTCTACTTTCATAAAAACAGACTTATTTATAAGTCATTTTTCAAACACTTATACTAAGTTAAGTCCTGTGTAATTTCTTATAGAGTCTCAATCCTATTTAGATAGAAATGTATTCCACAAGATCCTACATAAACGTAACGTAACGTGACGTAACACTTACATAAACGTAACGTAACGTGACACCTACATAAACGTAACGTAAAGTGACACCTATATAAACGTAACGTGACACCTATACATAACGTGGCACCTACATAAACGTAAAGTGACACCTACATAAACGTAACGTAACGTGTCACGTTACGTTTCGCAAATTTAATGCGTTTTTATTTTTTAAAATTGAATGTGAAAATGTTGCTGGTTTATGTTGGTATCACGTTACGTTTCATATAAATATGATCTATGGTAACATTGCTATAGATCATAGATGTCACGTTACGTTTATATAGGTGTCACGTTACGTTACGTTTATGTAGATATGATCTATGGCAACATTCAATTTCCTATATAGGAAATTGAATGTTGCCATAGATCATAGGTGTCACGTTACGTTTATGTAGGTGTCACGTTACGTACAAGTGTCACGTTACATTTATGTAGGTGTCACGTTACGTTACGTTTATATAAATATGATCTATGGTAACATTCAATTTCCTATATATGGTTTTACTATTATATATTTATGATATTAACAACTAATATTGAGGGTAAATGTGTCAACAAACTTCCCACAGGACTTATGGGAACGTAAGTTTTTTAGTAGAATCATATGTAGCATAAGTCTCCCTAATAGAATTTATAAATAATTTTTCCAAAAAATAAAGATAATTTACAAATACATTTCTTGAGATCTGCTTAAAATATGAATTCACATATAATTTGAAAAATTGTAAATACTTCTTTTTTTATTTAACAAAATTAACTAAAAAAAATAAAATTCTCAACTGTTTTTTTATACAATAATAAAATTACTTAAATTAGTAATTTAAATATATTTATGATATTATTATATAGGGGAATTTTTTTTAAGGTCCCTGGTATTAAGATTTTACAGCATAAAGGACACTCAATATTTTCATAATGTCTAAGGTCCCTCAAGTTGATCCAGAGAAAATTGGTCCAGCTACTTTTAAATTTCTCTGATTTGAGAAAGGAATGAAAAATAAACAATCATAAGTAAACTTATCTCCAGAGAAATTCTGAATTTAACTCCAGAGAAATTTTGAATTTCTCTGGTACTGATATTGATGTTTTATGGCAAGGTGGGAAAATACAAAGGCTGAATGCTTGTATGATGATGGGGAGAATCAAGTAAAACAAGGACAAACACTACAACAAGTTGGGTCTTGAATGACGAAATTTTTTTGTCTTC